>JAZGTJ010000533.1:0-101145 GCA_036877575.1 Botia almorhae
AAAACACTATATGTAGCAGCTGTGAATCAAATAAACGTATTATAAATTATGTCGTTTCTTTACTCTTACACTGAATGTTTGCTGCTTCAATCCAGATGAGTATAGAAAAGTATTTTCCGCGACTGAAAAGGGCACGTGAGTCCTGAGGACTTTCCATATGATAGGGCTTTAGAATCTTTTTTTAGGAAGCCCCGCAAAATAAGGTGCCCTAACAAAAGCTGCAGACTGTGCAGCAAGTAGGCTGTTGTATATGGTGTTAAATTAATGTAATAAAGTTCTGTGTAACCAATTATTAACAGTTTTTTTAAATTATTTAAAAAAAAAAATAACCACCACACCACCGGGCTGACCACCACACATTGCCTTCAAACCTGTGGGAAACACTGGTTGCTTTGTTGATTTAGTTATTTTTATTGCTAACTTGTCACTCATTGGCATCCATTCATCCATTGATTTAGTTATTTTTATTGGTAATTGCAAGTTTGGAATGATGGATGTGGAATTCCAACATGTTTCAGGGAATGTGAATCAATCTTTCTTTCTTTCTCTTTCAGAATGGCACAGAACAGGATAAGGTGTGACAGTGGAAAGCACCTGAAACACTATCAATGCCAAAAAATCCTTTAAGAAGGAAGTAACTTGTCACTCATTGGCATCCATTCACACCCACACCCAACCTGTCAAAACTGTAGTTTACACTATCCAGACACAATGCAGTTTGAACACATTTCTCTAGAAACAGCTCACTGCCTTCAATGAAATCTATCTGCATGCTTCAGGAACTCACTTTACTATGTTTGTAATGTTTGTAATCTCAGGAATTCACTGAAGTAAAAATGGTTGTTAAAATACTAAATTCTGTATGGATCTACTATAGAGAGACTAAAAACCCCTACACACTACAAAAGGACTAGATAACATTAACTATTATTAAACAAAATTGAATAAAACTAACATGAATAAAACTGTTGGTGTTTCATATCTGGTTTTATTAGATCATATCAGGTGGTAGCTAACTAGATCTGTTAAGAAGTTAACTCACTAGACATTTGGAGCAGAACATTATGCATAAATGAAGTACTTTTTCTTACCTGTTTTATTCTTTTTAATTCCGTCAAATCACTGTATTTCTCCTCATTGACATACACACAGCTCAAGCCGCACCAGTGTGCCAGTTGAACAAGCTGATTAATTCTGTCTTTCCAACGCATCACCTTTATAATTACCTCCGTGTGTTATTAACTGTAAGAAATCCTTAATCCTGTGACAGATACGAAGCCCAAAAATCTCCTCCGCCATTCGCTGACCCCATAACACTGGCCCTGTGCAACATGTGTTGACTCAAGCAGCTGTATCAATACGCAGGGAACACAGTGACTCGACTCTTATGGTCTGAACTCTGTTAACTGTGTATCACTGAGGTCCATGATAATCTCTTCTGTAAAGCACCCTTAACACTCACAGATTACTATGAGAGAATGATCTGTATGATGTACGTTTCTCTGGGCAGTCTGTAAAATTCCCATGCAAACGAAATTGAAGTGAAGCAATCAAAGTAGAACCTGATTGACAACTTCATGTTCCTCTGACAAGAAAAGAAAACTGCTGTTTCACCAGCAGCATTCTATAAAAAAATGTAGTGTACAAGTCTAAATGTGTACAAGTATATAAAGAAATGTAAAATATATAACTTATATATAATGTCATATATATTTGACATCACTTTTGCTACCATTTTTTTAATACCGGCATTAATCCTTTACCTGGTTACAAAAATAATGCTTATTGTAACATCAAATTACATTTTAAAATTAAATAAAATTAAAATGACACTTAATACATTTTAAGTATGTGTTTATTAGTTATAAACACATTTTCAGCACAGCCTCATTAGTTTGCTTATCCTAATACAAAATTTACTTGGCTGTCTAAATGGGAACATAAACTTGCATCTAATTGGAACCAATATATTAACCCTAACAGAACACGTTTATCAAAAATATGTGCATTTCTTATTTCTTTCTTGTTTTTGTAAATGAGGACAACCCCAAATAAAGGGGTTCTCTAAAGGGAATTTTGTGTTAGATTTAGCTTTGTCTCCAAAGAATAGATTTTGTAAGAATAGACAAAGAATAGATAGTTTGCACACACACACACACACACACACACACACACATATTGTTCACAAGTTTATGATACTGGAAGTTAAGTGGTATATGTGCTGTTATAACGGCGGCTGTGAAAAGGACACAATTGCATCTAGTAGGTCTGTGAATTTGTTAACAGAAACGCTCAATCTAACCAAAAATCACCTTTAAAACACTTCAGAAATAGAGAAAAAACCTTAGTTACAGAATGCAGTATGTGAAACTCAGAGCTCACATACTTTCCTTTCTTGACTGCCACAGAAACACCATTATGAGATGCAATTTATTACCCTGCTGTATTTTCTGAAGCTCCATTACCATTCTGAGGCGCTTGGACACTCAGAACTTGGCATTTAAGATGTTTCTCCTCCCAACCCCAGCCAAACAAGCAACTATTTCAAAAATCCTGTTCAGTCACAAATGAGTAGGAAGAGTAAATGTCTGTACACTGATACAAACAAAACTGACACAAATAGCGAACGACCATTCATAATAATCTTAATGTCCTTAATATATTGTTTAAAAAGTTAAGAAATCAAAGGATATCAAATTAAAATTTGAAGTTGCTTCCTTATCCTCATTTGTAAGTCGCTTTGGATAAAAGTGTCAGCTAAATGACTAAATGTAAATGTAAATGTAAAATGTTCATTAAGTTAAAGCATGACTTATTTTTCTTTAAGCAGATCATAAACAATGTAGTTGTACAGGCCATAAATGCATTAGGCACCAATTTTAAGATAAGTCATATATATATATATATATATATATAACAACTACATTATACGGTTCATTTCAGTACTGCACTATCTGGATATATATAATCCAGATATAGTGCAGTACTAAAATGAACCGTATAATATGTAATAAGGGCTAAGTAATCATACTCTCATCTGCAGAAATGCTGACGCATAAAAAATACCTGCCACTTAACAAAAGTAGCACAGCATCCTTCAACATCCCTGTCAAAAATGTGCCATAGTAAAAAAAAACACTCCTGATATTGACAGGCAGCATAGCAACAACAACCTGCTCAGCATGCCAAAAGTAAAGCCCACTATTGAGTGCAAGACATTCCCAACTAATGAAGTGGATCCAACTCAAGACACTGTTATCAATGCGTAATGACAAGAAAAGGGTAAGAACTGACATGCTTTTAA
This sequence comes from Botia almorhae, assembly GCA_036877575.1. Taxonomy (NCBI): domain Eukaryota; kingdom Metazoa; phylum Chordata; class Actinopteri; order Cypriniformes; family Botiidae; genus Botia; species Botia almorhae. The sequence continues at coordinate 3,305 of JAZGTJ010000533.1, forward strand.
CATAAACACAGGGGAGGAACGTTCCATAGAGAACTGCCTTTTAAACTCCCCAATGGCTCAGGGCCAGTGTGCATAAGAAACAGATAAATAGAGCCAAAAGATGAGTATAGACTTCAGTACTGCAGCTTTAAAAGGGAACATACACAGATTTAACAGCCACACAGAAACCAACTCTTTCCAGGTGAATCGAAATGGAAAAGCTGCAGGCTCTTACCAGATCATCCAGGATGGAGACGGGAAAATCCAGCATGCACATTTTCACAGGCTGAGCCAGGGCTTTATGCAGGCTGAATACAGATTTAGTCTCCATCTTACGCGATGGGGATAGTGCAGGCTGAGCCTGCTTCATATTAGGGAATGCCGCTGTCCCTCGTATGCTCTCATTGATACTTGGTGCCGTTTCTCTCTCCCTTTCAATTGCTACCTTGCCAGAGCGATTCTACAGCCCCACTCGCTTGCTTTCACACACTCACACACTCACACACGCAAAACTACTCACCTCTCTCCCACCCTCTCTGTTTCCCTGCACTAGTTACACACAGACAGAACTTACTGTTGCTGGCACAGACACGCTCTACTGCTGTCTACTTTTGTTGCCTCAGGAGCTGAATAGAAAGCTGAAACCAGCCCTTCCTTCTTGCTCATCTTTTTCTATTTCTTTCTCTCTCTCTCTCACTTTCTCTCTCCTTCTCTCTATCTAATAACCCCCTAAACACCCACGCCCGTTCTCACACAGCAAGGTATTTCACTTTAATATGCAACATCTCTGCAGAACACCGCACTCAAAATATGCAGTTCACCAAAATACTCTGTCATAATGTCTCTGGCTCCTTCCAAAGCTACCTGACCCTCTTATTCTGCTATCACTCACTGAACTAGCTCATCAACACTGTCACAAAAACACGATCCATAAGTGGATGCTGTGAGCGCTACAGCTGGCCGTGTGTTTGCTTACTCTCTTTGCGTCGTGCTGTGCTTTCCCCAGCCTTGCCCCTTAGAGACATGCTGTTTGTGTTGAGTGGTGTTGCAGTGGAAAAGTGCTTTCCGACTTGTGCGCTCTACCCTCTGTTCATTTTGCTTGAAAAAAAATAAAAAATGTGCCCAGTGACATCAACGTGTGTACTCTCGTGACCAGTCTGCCCAGTGACCTGTGCAGGAAGAAGTCTGGGTCCTACACTGAACACACACACACAGGACCTACAACAGGATATACACACACTGACATTCACTCAGATCCATTAAAGAGTTGAACAAAATTGCAGTGCCCTATCATTAAATGTAGGTCACAATGCCTTTCAGCCACACATGCATTACACAGAGTGCCAAGAGCTATCGCAATTCAAACGAGCCTAATGAAAACAGCATTCACAGATGTTTCTTCTCAAAATACTTTGAGCAAGTTGAGGGGGGCAGACAGCATGTGCAAATGCATTATGCTTGAATCAACAGCACAATATGGCACACATGCAACAGGAGGAATATCATGAATTCAAACAGGACACAGTTTGATATCAGAGGACTGCATGTGATGATTATTTAATACGAGACATAGTTGAAGACCACAGTGGGGTGGCACAAGATTATGAAAGCACAGACTGTGGGAACTGTTTTGAAATGCAGAGGATATCCTACGCAGCCATAGAGCATGCGGTTGCCATGGAGACAGCAAACGCTCAACCTTTCAAAAGAGATGCCTAGAGGAACTGCAATAAAGACCACAGAGACGAACGTATGGCCGAGTTATTTTCACACAAGAATCGCACCACAAAAAAGTACACGCAGAAAAAGATAGGGGGTTTCAAGTTTACAATTTCTATTTTAAATATGTCTCAGATATATTTACTTTAATGGTATTCTGTGCTCTGTATAGAACACGCTAGTGTGGTGACATTTAACACTTCAACTGACTGCATGCTAACATGTCTTGCTCACATTTGCAATTCATTTCATGTCCAGACTTGTGAATGTGAGTTTGTGTGGCTTGCAAAGAACTTTGCCGGTATAAAAAGGCCCCTGCCAACTACCTCTCACATGACATTTAATTTTTCATCTATAAATATTCCTTCTTATTTAGGTATAGGCTTCACTTTACTAAGATATTAAGAAGGACATTTAATCCAGGGGTCCTCATATTATTGTTTTTATTACATTTAATAAAATACATTTTATTAAATGTATTACATTACATTTCCAAGCTAATAAAACAATAATTATTTCTCTACATAGTCATATTTTCAAATTTTTTTGTTTTAATACATATTGGGGGGAAAGGCAATGAAACATTTAGCTTCTTAATTCTAACTTTAAAAATACCATATTTCTTTTATTTACAAAATTAAATCTGAGATCAACCAACCAACAGTAACGTATGGAACCCCTGTAGTACCCCCCCATTGAAACCTTTTATCTAGTCCTCTGTAACTGCCATCTGTATTGTGTAGAATGAGGTAATGAAAAGGAAGAATCTACTGTCTGAACATGCTCAAAGATTGAGCTCCACACAAAGACAGGACAGGGTGGTGTTGGACAGGAACAGAGTCTTCTGTTCCCTTAAATGTTCCATTTAGCTTTTAGAAGACACTGAACATGGAGTCATAGCAAAACTTTACACGTAGATAGGAAAAAGGAAAACCTTCTGTGTCTCCAACCTGTCTCTAGATACATTTTCCAGAGACTCTACTTCAACATCCACAACTGTTCAAGCAGACTGTTGTCGCAGCATGGAGGAAGCTACTGTGCTTTTTATTTTATTTTTATTTATTTTGTATTAAAAAATACTTTCAACTCAAACTCATACTTTTAACTAATTTCTAAACATCCAAGACATTATTACAGCAATATAAATGTGGATGTTACCAGCAATAGCTTCAAGGGGCCACAGGCCTATAACAGGAAAGCCAGTGAGACATGTGGTGACATGAAACATCCTCTTGCCACACCTATTCTTTGCAGTCACCATATAATGTTGATAGAAGCATCCTCTTTTTTGTGTATTGATTTATAGAAGATAACTTGTAAACAACTTTGTGTGCACATTATTAACGTCCTTTCCATTGTTTGTAACACTGGTTAAACAAAGATGCCTTTTTTGATGCAAAAGGAAAAAATGGTTTCCGTTTGCCTGTTTCCATATTAGTGAAGGACAAAGCTAAGTGAATGAGTGAGGGTTTACTTATCACTTATTCTTTCAATTCAATTATAAGTCTGCACTTCACCCATTATGTTGTCAGTTTGGTGGCAGTTTAGTGTATGACAAGATAAAACAACAAGTTACACAGCCAAAACACGTACACGTTAAATTCTTACCCTAGTTCAATTTACAAAATTTGCTTCTAATGGTATACACATAGTTTATCCGGCTATGTTAACATTTTTGTAATAAAATACTACTATAAGAACCAGTTGTTTGGTCGCGTAAGACAGGAAAATTTGCATTACTACTTTCTATTTTCGTTAACAACTTCGTTTTGTGTACTCGGTTTTTATATTTTTAAATGAGTGAAGTTTCCTAACAGCGTTTTCAAATTCTTATCCCCATCACTGGTGACTTAACAGATGTTTTCACATGATACCTTGTACGTTTCTCCTCGCTAGTCGGAATCATCAGGGCCATTTGTGGTTAAGGGACTTTTTAAATCATGTATATTTCTGAGGTACTTAAAAAGCAGTCTTATAATTATTATGTATTATACCTATTATACAAATGGCGGACTTGTTGAGCCCACGTGCGCCCCTGGTGGCAGTATACTTTGTGTCCCATAGCATACAGCTCTTACCTGGTATCATTTGTTTAGCTGCAATTGCGCTTGCCGTAGAATTATGGGACTTTACGTTAATCCATGATGGCCGCGGCCTGCGGGAGAACACTTGGTAGGGTCTGCCGGCTAGTTTTAGACACGCCGATATGCCGTTTAACAAATGCCGCTACATTATAACCCAGAATTTCTTTGAGGGATCAAATAAGAGTTTACGGGACCGGTGGTACTGGCTTTAAATCCAGACTTGCTCGCTGCACCGGTGTGTGAAAGTGGCAGAGTCCTGGGACGCGCTTTCTTGCTCGGTGGTGGTTTGGGGTTGTACCAGACCATCAAATTCACGTTTCAGCGTCACCTCGCAGAGGAGAAAGCTAAAGTAAAAGTGCAGTTATGTGCAATCAGAAAGTTAAAAATCTATTCTTAAATGAGAGTATTAAATACCCCCCTTAACAGGGTTTGATATGTAGCACTACAAAGTTTAATAAATAATGTCACCTTACTTTTATAAACATGTTTGTCAAGGCACCGGAGCTGGGGACAGATCTGAAGTTGACAGACCTGTCCGTTCTGCAGCAAGGTGCAAACCTTCCATGGTCTTCCATATAAAATTGTGGAGGTCAATCCAGTTATGCGTCAGGAGATCAAGTGGTCCACCATCCTGACAGTGGACGGGACGATGGTATGTAGCTTCTTGTTTGCTGTTTAGGAATATGAAGGTGATGACGCTCCAGCTCATCAGATATTTTCCTCTTTATATGTTTTTCAACAGCAACTCAATGACTCTTCTGTAATTATTAGTGTCTTGAAGACGTACTTGACCACCAAGTAAGTTTTAAGCATAACATGCTTCTGTCAACTTCTGAGCACTTGATGCTACAGCACAACTCTAAAAAGGAGGTCTGATGCCATCTAATGGAAGCCCAAGGCTTTTGCAGCAATGACATAATATTCTGATATTTTTTCTCTGGTTATTAAACTAGCTTCCTTGACACGTTGCTTTGCTGGTACTGTAACCATGGAGCTAAGAATTTATGTAATTTAAGAAATATCAAAAATATGTCCCATATACCATGCAATGTTATTCCGAATGTTTATTTGTTGTTAATTTTGTTTTGTTATTCTAATTTGTTCTTTAACTGGAGTGTGGGATTTACTTTTACTGTGAAAAAAATATTAACCAAACGCTTTTTAAGGTAAAGCAACCTTATGATCCTTAGAGTGTGAATTTGTTTTAAAGGAACTGTTATGACACTTCTAGTAGGTCAGCAGATCCTCTCGGCTAATGTAACTCTATTTATATAGTTATTGTGTATGTTGATAACAGTAAATTATTTTAATTTAGTCTATTTTCAACAAATTATGGTTAGTTTCTCTTTCATATGTTGTTTGTTATGTTGCATGTTCTTCTAAAAACCTTTGTTAATTTAGTAACAAGAGAGACGAAACACCCCAGCCCACTTTTCCTGTTTCATAAACACTGCAATCTAATTTGCAGTGATCTTCAGATATGTGCTTTACATGATGTTTAATATTCACTGGCATGTTTCAACCCCTAGTTTTTAAAGGGTTTATCTTAAATTCTAGCCTTGTAACTGAGGAATGGTAATTTGCAGGTTGCTTTAGTTGTGAGATTATTATGTCCGTTTAAAAAGCATCTGTCTATGCATCATGTTTTGATATTACATAATTGGACAATGTCATTAAAATAAATTAAAAATCATAAGCAGATGGTTGTTTGTTTTTTTTGTCTGTAGTCATGTTTAATTTGTTCTTCACTTTATGTTCAATAAAAAAAATGTTAGAAGATAAATTGTATATTTCACGTACACACTACTGTAATAAATAAAGAGCAAAATATTTTATTAGATGATTAGGTTCATTGGGTGCCTTTTATTACAGTAGAAGCCCGAAGGAAGTGAGGAAGTGGGGTGCGGTCATCATGAGCGTAGTACTCGTTGTTGCCACAGAAACAGAAAACGCTTCGGTTCTTTGGACGTTTAAACACTTCTCAAATCATGTTCGTTAAAGTTTCGAACTAACCAATGACATACGACTTAAAAAGTTGAAGGCGGGACTTATGATGTCAGACGCGACTCTGATTGGATGCTATTGTCCATGCGCGAGTCCACTGCTATAGCAAACAACATTACACGGGGGACGCAACGTTGGGTTGAGGTTAGTGTTAAAACTGTATTCATATCATGAATAGTTTATAAACAACATACAGACATTTGTGAATGCCTTTTTGATTAATGAGGTTTAACAGATTTTTAAAATAAATTAACTGAATATCCAATTATGAACCGAAATAAAGGATTAGAGAACATAACATAGACCTAAGGACAGTGTTGCCAAGTCTCTGGCTTTCCCGCGGAATTAGGCTACTTTTAAACTGTTGCCGCGGGATGTTTTAATTTCCGCGGTTAAAAGGTTTGACATACTGCATGGATTTTATTTGTCTGAAAAAGTAGTTTTAAAATATTATACTCTGCTGTGTACTGTCATATAGCTTTTCAAGATCAAATTTTTGGTAGTGCATAACATTGACTGTAGAATTTGAATTTTAGGTATAAGAGGGCCAGACGTTTTGGTGTTTAGGCTAATTATGATTGGCCATTGAACCTGGCAACCGTACTTAGTGACAGTTAAGTGCCTGATCTTACAAATTTATGACGCACTGACGGCTTTATTTTTCATATTCTCAAAGCACATCAAATGAACACTCCCAGTCCAGTCCCATCTAATTGAAAGGATGAAAACACGGTCGTCTTCCCCGCCCCTTCATGTTCATGTGCCTGATTCCACATCTGTCCATGTTCACCTGAAAAGGAGTCCACACAGAAGCTCAGCGGCGCCACCTTTACAGGTCAGCCTGCATGTCGTCTGTCACTTGTGATTTCACCCAGACAGTGAAATCACTCACCACAACTTGATCTTCAACAGGGTCAATCAGGTCATTTGCGTTCGACTGCAAGTGTGAAGGTCCGAGCTCCTTGGGTTCCTCCTGGAAGGGCCTCAAGACGAAAGGAATACAAGTGGGAGGTTTGCTTAGTCATATTATCTATTTCCATTATTTACCAGCATGAATTATATAACAACAACATTTTTAATGTGACTTTAAATGCTTTAATAACAAACATTGTTAGCAGGGCACGACACGTTGCTTAGAGGTCACATCAGGACCGGCCACTGACCCTTCCTCACCTCCTCTGCGGCTCACAGACTTGTCTAGTGAAGAAAATAATGCTAGGGGAATAATTAGCAACATTGCTGAATATGAGAGAAAAATTGAAAGTCTTATAACTGAGGTTCACTGCATAAAAAATGAGGTATGGGATGTAAAAAAGTGATATTCAGATCATGTGCTTATCTTTGTTAATGGATTTCTCAGTTGTCTTGACTAAATAGGCCTGTTTGGTGTTAAACTGGTGGACAACATTGAGTTCAAATATAAAAATCTTGACACTCTCCATGAACACTCCACAGGTAAAGTTACAGCAAACAAAAGACCAGGAGAAACTAGAGGAAACCAGCAAAGAATTGAGGAGGTCAAGGCGTGACAAGTCAGATCTGCGTAACACCATAGATGGAATGCAAGAGGGGCCTGGACATTCTGCAAGGTTTATTTGAAATTATTACCTTTTAGAAAGAGGATTGCCTTAATTTGGGTGGTTAAGAATGCTTTTTAAGTGTTCTTCTGTTGACAGGTCAGAAGCTCCACACCAGGACATAGGAACTCTACTCAGGAAACTTGTGGAGGCTGAGATAGATGGGCAAGCAGCAACCAAACAAGTGGCAGTTCTAAGGGAAACCATACAGAAACTCAAGAAGGTTTGGAAGCCTGTAAACTGTAAAGCTTTAACAATTTTAGTGGAGCCTGTTACAAATGTACATGTTAGATATGAAAATATGGCATATAACAAAGCACTATACAAGCATCCACAAACCATTTATATCTTATTGCATAAATGTTCTTTGTGTGTGCAGGACAAAAAACAATCAAAGACACAATCTGATCATCTGGGTCATCAACATGAGGTACTGGAGCAAAAACTTGCTGCGTTTGAGGTAACAAACCGCACTCTCCGACGACTTCTGAGGGAGCAGCATGGTCATGAGGTATAAATAACTTTCTGTATTGAACCTTGTTTCTGCAGTATTGTGTATGTGCAATATTCTTTTTGTAAACAAAGTTTAATTCTGTCTCTACTCTGCAGACAGATGCGCTTAGAATGTCTGATGAGAGGGAGATACTGATGAGAAAACTAGCTGAATCTGAGGCTGATAAAAGGGTTTGTAAACTAAAACATCAGAAAATGAAGTCGGAAATTCCTTGTTAATGATTTGACGACTTCTCACTTTCTCTGTTAGAAGCTTGAAGCTAAACTCAACACTAAGGAAAGAGAGTCCAATCAGCTAGCTGAGAATTTGGAAACTGAAAGGGTAATAACAATGTAGATTCCCTGATTATCAGTCACCAGATTATTTTTCTATTAATTCACCTGCAATTATTCCATGGCATATTTTAGGATGTGAATATAATAATACATTTGTGACGTTTATAACTGACCTTATACACAGAAGTTTTATTTTGGATGCATGCTGTAATTGTTGTCATCACAGGACCATTTGAGGACCACAGGAGAGCTCTCGAAGGTTCTTGAGTCCACTCGCAGTCGTCTGCAGAACCAGCTGCATAAGAAGGAGGCTGAAAATAACCATCTGGAGACTCAGATTCAAGTAAGCCCAACACAGGCTTAACTCCAAAGCACCTAGAAGCTCTTGCTTCTCACAGAATTCATGGTTTTATTTATTTAATTTATGAAGAAATATACAGAGCTCATACAGGCCTTACTGATTGTAAGATTCAGACAACGTAATACTTAGTTATTACTATACTGTACTGAACACAGAGACTAGAGGGGATGTTGCAGCAGCAGCAAGAGGAGGTCCAGGGCCTGCTGGAGCAGATGAAAGAGCTGAAGCAGCACTGTGAAGGGGACAGAGACATCAACAAACAGATGCTGGAGGATCAGAGGAAACAGGCTGAACAAAGTGTGACCACAGCTGCCCAGCTCTCTGCACAACTTCTGGAGAAGGTTCAGAAAATAAGTTAATTTGACTTACCTTGCTGTATAATGTAATTCCTTATGACTTGTGAAAGGTCTGAAAGGTAATTTTTATGAAGTTTGGTGGTATGAACGATGCAGTGTGGACCATGATTGGTGTTTGTGTCATTCATTCAGGAGGCTCAGTTAGCAGAGGCCCTTTCCACTGCAGAGGAGCTTCGACAGCGTTACTCCAAACAGAACAAGGATAAGAGCCAACTTGAGCTACAGATCACCACCTTAAATAGGTCAGTGACTCTTATGTGCATTTACTATAATTAGTTATTTGTATTGGCAGTTATGGATTGTGTCTTATAAGTAATTTATAGTCTTTAGGCCTGTATGTTTATACTTCCTTTATACAAATAGTTCTGCTTTTAAAAGTATTGATGGTTTGCCATCAAAGTGATATAAAAAGCTGATCTGGGTTAATTTCAGAAAGCATGTAATGAAAATATATTTCATTACAAAAGTAAGTCATATTTTGCAAGTAAAGCTTACATTTAGGACCATTTAGGTTTTAACATTAGATTTCTTTGCAGTCGCCTCACTGAGTTCACCGAACAGCTGCGCAGTTGCGAGGAGAAGTCCTGTGCTGAGAGGGAGGGGCTTCTCAGCCGTCTGCACTCCCTCACCTCAGAGACCACCTCTACTAAACTGGAGAACCAGAGACTCAAGGCAATTGCTCTGACTCTGTCTAGCTCTTGACTTTGTCTTTCACACATTATACCTTTAAGATCTGTTCCAAAAATAAATTTCTAAACCTTCTAAGATACCTTTTTTGGCCAAGAGATAAGGCAGTTTGCATGTGTAATCTGAAGACAATGTAATCCCAGATTACATTGCAGCAAACTCAGTTTAAAAAAACAATCCAGGATGGTTTTAACTTTTGATTTTTGTTTCATGTATCCCGTTAGACCACTCTATCAGCTACAGAAGACAGCCTGTCTTTGTCTCAATCAGATGTCCAGCAGCTGAAGATTACATTGAAGGACTTTGAGAGTCTAGTGGAGGGGTACAAAAGTCAGGTGCTTTCAACATACCGTACTCACAGCTCATAAAATCCACCTGCATTCAGATGCACTAACTTTTCAATTGCTTGCAGCTGCAAAAGACACGTTTAGAGTCCCAGGAATATGCTGTGAGACTGGAACTGGCAGAGAAGGAAGCACGGAGTGATCGTGCAGAGGTGGAGAGAGAGGTGGACCAGGGCCGCAAGCAGCTCCATACCCAGCTGAAGGAGATGGAGGTGCTGCAAGAAACTCTGAAGCGCTCTGAGGAGCAGCTCAGGGAAACCAGAGAGAACATCAACATACAGAACAGAAGAAATGCAGAGCAAGCCAGTACTCTGTCTGAGCTAAGGATCAAGGTATGTGCACCACATGTGCACATTGTTTACACCCGAGATAATGAGTTCTAATAATCTGACATTGATTTCTTTGTAATCTATGTAGATGGAGCAGGAGGCTTGTAAAATAGAGACACTCCAGGAGAAAAACAAATCTTTAGTGGAAGAAAATAAGAAGCTAAAATGCTCTGTGGAAAGCATGGAAAGGTCCTCTGCACATTTTTAAAGACCTCAAAATTGACAAATTATAGTCTCTAATGTGGAAATTATAAAGTAAAAATTATTTTGTTGGCATGCAGGAAAATGGAAGAGGCCAGCATTCAAAACAGAGATCTGCTTGAGATCATCGCCAAGAGGGAGGAGACCATCCATAACTCACAGTTGCGTCTAGAGGATAAGACTCGGGAATGTGACTCCCTGTACAGACAGGTGGAGCAGGCCAGAGAGGAGGCACAGAGACAGGTCCCAACACAATCCATTGGTCTTATAGCATAGCTATAAACATTGAACACTTAGTTGTTTAGTATGTGTGTGATTTGTCAAGTTCAGCCTTTGTTTATAGGTGGATCAGAGCCTAGAGCGGGTGCTGTCCAAAGAACGCTCAGCTCAGTCCAAAAAACTGGATTTGGAGACTCAGCTGAGCCTGGCTAAAACTGAGCTAGGTCAGCTACGCCGCAGCAAGGATGACGTAAGTGCTCTCATGTGGACTAACTACAAGAACTTCGCATTACACAACTAGCTAAATATGATGAAAATCATCATTTAAAGATTATATTGCATAACAAAGGTATTGTATTATTTTGTGTGTAATTTGGCAGCATGCCACAGGGAACACTTGTACGTAACCAGAATGTTCCTTTAATGTCAAATGTTGAGAGATTTTGCACCTACAAGGTAAGACCTTTTCAGAACTAGCATTTTGTATTTTTCAGATGGAGAAGCGATTTCAGTGCAAACTTCAAGACATGAAGAACCAGTTAGAGCAGGTGAACAGCACCAATCGCAGCCTGCAGAACTACGTCCACTACCTTAAGACATCATACACCAGTGTGTTCGGCGACCCTGCACTAGCAAGCTCACTAAACATCAATATCTAGAAAAGCTGCTTTATCATGAAGTTTATCATTGAAGTACCTCATTGACCTTTTAATAAAGTACAAAACAAAATCTTCAATTTACAGTATACTTTATTTAAATCAAAATGAAAAACAGCCACAATATAAAAAAACATGAACTTGGACAACATGACTGTCAACTCTGACTAATCACTGTCGCTGTCTCCCTCACTGTCTGCCTCTTTGACATCCACACTAAACTTGTATTCCTGGTCACAGCCCATGTAGGCGTCGCTCATGAAGTACAGTGTGTAGTTGTGCACACCCACAAGAGGTGCTACGTAGTCCAGTTTCACCTGTGAGAAAAAAAATGACCCCATTTTCAAGAGTTCTAAGAAAGATCTGACTTTAAATCACTATTTTTAAACATCGTTTTACTACTGTACAAACAATTTCATTAGACATAAGGGCAGAACCAACCTTTGCTTTCTGTTGAAGAGTTAGTCTCTTGATTGAGATGAGGCTGTTCGATTTGGGGTCTCCAATAACAACCCACCAACCTTCTTCACGTTTCTGCACAAACAGATGTTAACAAGATCAAATTAGATTAACTTGAGCTCTTCACTATATATTACACACAACCTTGATGTATAACATGTTTTTGAGTTCTTGAGGTTGTGTTGAGGGAGACTGACCTGAGGGAACAGAGGTGCTATGACAGGCCCTGTAACTTCCTCTTCTCTTTCCAACTGCACTTGAACAACCACAGGACTTCCACTGTAAGCACAAGAGAGTACAATAAATATCTCCAGCATAACCTTCAGATTAAACCTCACACTTTGGCCACCCAACAGCTCAAGTTGGGTGGCTCATTATGATTTGAACCCTTTGAGGTCATACCTCTTGATGTCATCCTTCTCAGCCACCTCGTATGAGAGCTCAATGTTGGGATAGCGGTTACAGAACCGTGCCACGTCGGCCATTTGTATTTCTGAAAGTTGTAGCAGAGCAGTACGGTCCTCGTCTTCCATCTCCATGATGTCAAAGATGCTCTCTACACCCTACACAAACACAGCAGAATTAAGATGAGCCAGACAGCAAAAGACAACACAAAACCTTATCTGTAAAGTTTTATCTGTACAGTTCTCACCTTATCTGTACAGCGTTTGATATGTTCGGAAGTGAAGTGCGGTAGCTGCTTGAGATAGGAGTCTTTAGACCACATGGCTTGTGTGACCATCTGAGCCAGCTCCATGGCAGCCAGGGCTGGACTCAACCAACCATTACTTGAGAGCACATCCACACACGCCTGGATCAGCCGCACAGCCTGGACACATAGACAGCAAGACTTAGGAAACATGTCACTTTATGTCATATCAGTTTTACCTTCTGTTGTTTACATTACTTGCTGAAAGTGTTCAGCTTTAATAGACTTACCTTGCTGAGGATCTCTTCAGTATCTGACTGAAGTTCTGCGCTCAGCTGCATGCGGGATAGATGGGCCTGAAGCAGCAAGTTGGTCTTCACATGAGGGTCATTGAACTTGGGATTGTTTAACTTATGAGGGACCTTCTGAGACAGCTGTAAAAGGCAAACATAGAGCTCTGATGCAGTCTTTTGTATTAAAAGCTCAAATTGCAGAAACAATTTAAAATAAAGGTCAGTAAAGGGAAATGTGTCTGACTGACCTGCCGCAGCAGAGTGTCTTCATGGTGCCTGATGGGAATGTTTTTATACTCCGCAGCATTGGAGATGATCTCAATGAGGCCTCGGATCTTTGTCTTGGCATTCAGTGACATACTGAACAGCTCTGGAGAGAACACAAATAAGACCTCAAATTAACCCAGAGCCTGCCAGTCCCATACAGGAAAGACAACGACAATGCTAACAGAATGATATACTGCCAGTTGTATCATCACAAGGAACTTATTCATAGTGATCATGGTTTTATTTAATGAAATGTATTAAAGCCAGTTCTAACCAATGGTGGTGTAGTTAATGTAGTAGTAGGCTGCGATCATGCCCAGGTTCAGAGGCGCAACATCCATCTCATCTTCAATGCTGATGCATTTGGACTGCTCCAGATCCTGCAAGGTGTTTTCCACCAGCTCGGACAGATGATCAGACAGGTGACGGTGAGACATACCTGCAAAATTATATATATATAATATTTCAGAGAAATTGTAAAGCCAAGTTGATATATAAAATATATCATATATAGGTTAAAATATGAAAACTTTCTGCTGCAGTAAAGATCTGCATGTGGCTCTGAAGGTTCTGTGGTTCCTCACCCTGCAGATTGTAATAGTTGGGGTTCTGGGTCATGCGGCGGTACAGAAACGTCCATGTCATGTAGTCCACGGCGTCCTGTTTGTTCTCAACAGTCTTTGTGACGATCTCAGCATTGAAATGGTCGTGGAGACAGTGGTCCAAGTGAGACTCTACAGGCAGAGGCTCGTAAAGGAACTTCTTAAAGAAGTCCTGATGGAGCGAGAAAGTGTAAACATCATAAAACAAAGCAAATAAACAATAACGTGAAAGCAAATGAACAAGACAGCAAAAACTTTAAAATGAGGTAGGGGAAACAACTAAGCTGGGGTGCTGGTGTTAAGTAAATTGGTTAGTAAGCTTTACCTTTTTGGACCCCTGGCACATGATGACGCAGCGTCCCTCATCATCCTGCAGAGGGCGATTGGCCTTCCCTACCATCTGCAGAACATCATAGATTGGGTAGTCCACATACCTAATAAAGGAAAGTGATATGAACAACTGGTGAAAATTGCCAATTATCTGACTCAATGTTTTGTTGAGGTTGTGAAAACACCTACGCATGGATTTTTCCATTGTAGTACTGTGTGTCCATTACAATCACCAGGTGGGCAGAAATATTAGTGCCCCAGCACAGCGAGCGAGAAGCCACCATCACCTGAATGGCACCTGGAATAGAAGAAAGAGTGGCAGGTTTTAGCTTTGACATCTTAGAGAAAAGCATTAGATTAAAAAATAAGGCATTGGACTTCACTGAAGATTATTAGTCAGATGCCATACCAGACATAAATAGATGCTCCACAATCCTGCGCTCTGTTGGTGAAAGGCCCTCGTGCAGGTACCCCACCCCATTAGAGAGTGTCTCCTTCAGTGTGGTATCAGAGAGTTTCTCCATAAATGGGGCCAGATCCTTCTCAGTAGAGTGCAGGAACCTTTAAGTAGAACAAGGTGTATGATGTTTGACATCACAACTGAATCTGACTGACGTCAAGAACAATGTAAACCACAGTGTTATAAAACTATTCTATAACATCACTACCTTTGTGGAACCACATCAGCAGCACAGAAGGTGAGGATATCGATAGCGGTGAGACGAGTCTGTCGTCTTGATGGCACGAACACCAGCACTGGTTTGGATGGGGAGTGTTTCATGATTGCGTGATACACAGGTTTAGCCATGGATAGCAGACGAGTCTGTGTGTGACTCACATTGAAGCCCTGATAGTATAAAAGTATAAAAGCTCAATTTTATGTCAACAAGATGTCTTATATTTAGATCCATCCACTTAAAATTAGGTCAAGTAGTTCACAATGGTACTTTGAAAATCCAGTTCATTTTAGAGAGCTTCAAACCTGGATGTGAAGCTCCAGAGGAACCGGTCTGACATTGGGGTGGAAGTTGAAGGTTGCCGTGGTGCTGCACCCGAGCCAGTGGGCCACGTCTTTAGCATTGGACAGAGAAGAACTGAGAGCCACAATACGGATGGGCCGCTCAATCTGAGAGGAGATGTATCTCATCCTGGAGCAAATCACCTCCAACACAGGCTAAAAAAAAGACACAGGAAGGAGGCAGAATTGTAAAACATTTCTTTTTTTATAATAAAAACCATCATACTAAATAAATAAAAACCTTACAGAACTTATTTTAAAACAACTAAAGAATAAGTTCTGTAGATAGAAAATTTGTTCATTCAAAATAATCCAGAAAAAATACTTACAGCACACTACTTTAGATGAAATTGTGCGTTTTAAATAATTGTATGAAATTAAAAGCAATCTTACTCCATTGTCTCCTCCGATGAGATGAACCTCGTCCACAATGAAGAGGCTAATGTTCTGCACGTTCTTCCTCTGTTTCCAACGACGAGACAGGATGTCCCACTTGTCTGGGGTGCTGACAATGATGTCACCTTTACCCAGCAGCTTTAGGTCAGTGCTGGTCTCGCCAGTGAGTAACACAACCTTTTTATTCAAAGTCTCCTGAAACTTCTGGTGCCAGTCAACAAAGACCTGCACAACAAATAATTTCAAGATTACAAGATCATCTTGTTAATCTAAAGAAACCATTTTACATTAGGTTTTCTGATATTTTTAATAAAGACTATATATACCTGTTCAGCCAGAGCCTCCATTGGTGTGATGTAGACACAGCGGCCCTCTGAGTTGTGTAGCAACATCCTAAGAATGGCAAACTCTGCACATATGGTCTTTCCACTACCCGTGGGGGCACCGACAAAGACGTTATCATCACTGTTGTACACTGCATTGAACACTAAGGGAGACAAGAGTACATTAGTTTCATACAGATGGAAGATGCACAACTAACATGGCAGTGTTATTTGCTGGCAGGTACCTTGGGTCTGAATAGGGTTGAAAAAGGGGAATTTTTGGTAGAGGTTCTCAAAGGCTGCGTTTCTCAGAGCAGAGACAGGCAAAGGCTGCAGATCCAGCAGTTCTGTGGGGGGAGGATATTTTTCTGGCAGGATCAGATGACGGAACGAGACGGGCAGCTGCGTCTCACACGCTTGAGAAAGATAGATAAAAAGCTTTAAATTGAGAGAACCTTAAGAGGAAGATATGTTTAGATGGGTGAGTACACCAAAAACATGCGCCACTCAAGTAAGGTATAGTAGTATGTTTTGTAGTATTAGGTAGCTCTATTGTTAGACAGTAATTAATGCAGTAATAAGTATAGCACTTACACAGCCAGCGATCTGAAGCTATGCGAATGAAATACTGCGGGGGCAGCGGCTCAAACACAGGAACGAAGAAAGTAACGAGATGTTCATCCTGAGCATACTTGGACTTCAGAAGGAAATACTCATGATGCAGGACCACCTCACTGTCCACATCCTCCACTAAGATCCAGAAGGCCTCAGACGTCCCGTGTATCTGAAAGATAAGAACCAAAATAACATGTTCATTGATTTGCTAGCTCAGTGTCAAACTTTAAATTAAATGGCTTGTAGATTTGAAATAAAGACAAATGACAACATATTTATATAATAGGGGACTGACCTTGTCGTCCCACTGGAAATCTGGAGTGATGGTGAGTTCCACTTTTAGAGTGGAGCGTGTAATGGGCTGCAGGTGAACTGCCAGGTCCAGCTTTGGGAACTGATGGACGTACTTATGGATGGTCTTCCCCATCTTTGGCATGCGAATCAACTCACCTAGAAAAGTGAAGGTGTTTGAGATCGTGAGATATGCAAAACAGAAACCTATAAAATGGCATTTGCAACATAGTATGATTGTTTATTGTAGTACACAGAGAAACACTCCTGACCAATTTCATTGTGATTTAGATCATAGAGGCGCTCAAAGGGAAAGTTCTTCTTCTCTATCTTTTTGATGACCTCCTCTGGAAGCTTGCGGAACTGACGCAAAGGAGACATGGACTGCCACCTTGACAGAAAGAAGCCAATATCATCAGTGTTGCTTTCTATGAACAAGAAGACATTTTAAGTTGTCTAAATCAGAATCACTGTGACTCACATCCTTTTGTCGATCATCTTGCACAGGTTCACAGTCTTATCAGTTAGTTGAGCCCAGCCTCTGCTCAGGACGATCTCAAAGATTGCCCTCATTAGCCTGCCAGCACTCTGCACAACCAAACAGAACATTAATACAGCAATGCTGTGCAATCCCTCCGGCTTTGATTCTCAATTTAGCCTTTAGGAGAATGTTACAGAACACAGGTGTACCTGCGTAACATAGACCATGTCTGCCATAAGAGCAAAGCCCTCCAGCTTGAGCTGAGAGATATACGCCTGCAGCAGCACGTTAATCTGAGAAACAGATAGAAACATTGTTCCAGTTAATTCATCACGCTAGAAAAGGTCAAGCCGAGTGCACTGCATTGTGGAATACAGTAACCAGCACAGTGGTAATATATAAGTGGTAAGATAATATACTGAACTAATATATAAGATAATATACTATATATTCTAAACATAATATTAGCCATATGTCTACCACAAGCACACCTTTGCGCTCGGCTCCTCAATGCTTTCCTTTACTGGAATGGGGACTCTTTCCAGCAGTTTCTGAAGCTCAAGTTTTTCCTCCTGTCAATTAAAGTATAATCATGTTGGTTAGTACATTAAAAGTCTTAAAGATCGTTGTGGGAGATGTTTGTTAAGATGTTTTAGCTGATTTTGTTGGACAAGATGCATACTTCTCTGACTGTGAGGTTTCTAAACTCTGAGGAGAGAGAGAACACTCTGAAAAGCTCAATCTCACTCAGAGTGGGCTTCAGCAGCTGGTTGTAGGTCATTATGGACTCGTGGGTGATGTAAAAATGGCTGGCAATGCGGCCCAGGTCTGTCACCTAAAACAGAATATATTAGACAGCATTGACACCAGATCTGGTGCTGTTGTTGTCACAAAAGGCAGCGTTTGGAGTGCTGAAAGGTGGGTTATTATGACAAGAGCAAACTCTATGTACCTGAAAGCTGCCAGATCTTTTGTCATACTTGATCAGGTTGTTCTTCTCCAGGACAGAGGCAGCAGTGTGCACAAGGTCCATCCTGCGACGCTCCAGCAGTGGGTCAGAGCTGCGGTCGTCGTGGGAGACACCATACAGTGTGGGGTTTCGCAGCATCCTCACATACAGGTATGTGTATCCCAGCCAGTTTACTGCATCCTAAAAAATGTTACAAATAAGTCAAACCAGATTCTAAACGTAATTCACAATGCTGATGTAGCTTCATGCTAAAGATTATTACCTAAAAGACCAAATAAAAACACTGGCATTATTGCTGACTAAAGATTTTGTACAAGTGTAAACTTCCAAAAGCAAACCTCACCTTGGCAGTCTGAACATTGCCCAGCACAATCTCAGCATTGAGCATGTCAGGCAGCTTGGCTACCATCTGGCTCTCAATGGGCAGCTGCTGATTAAGCAAGGACAGGTAATACTGCAGCTCTCCGTGAGATGTGATGAGAATACCCTCTCCTTTAGAGTCGTACTGCGGCCTGCCAGCTCGACCCAGCATCTGCACCAGGTAACAAATGTTTAAATACAATTCTGAAAAGTCTGAAACAGAATGCTGACATGGGATTGTGTGCTTTTGATTGACCTGCAGAATGTCCAGGGCACCCAGTTCGGTCCATCTGCCTTTCTCTGGGCTGTAGACCTGAGTGCCTTTGATTATGACCGTGTGGGCTGGTAAGTTCACACCCCAGGCCAGTGTGGCTGTGGACACCAGTACCTACAGTACACACAGTCGTGATTTAGCCTGACATAAGTTGGTATTTTATTACCTAAACTACTTGTCATTCCAAAATAATAGGAGCAAACCTGGATGTGACGATCAGCAAACAGATCCTCAACCAGTGTCCTGTCCACTCTGGTCATTCCAGCATGGTGAATAGCAAAACCATAAGGCAAGAGATCCTTTAGCTCCAGATTCTGTCAATAGAAATTAAACAAAATGGCAATCACTACTGAACATTGTTTTTTGGAAAACCAATGTTTACACAATGTTTAGTGGAAAACCTATAAATCGAATTGAAGCAAAGTGTTTTGTCTACACTACTAACTGCATTAAACAGAACTGCAATATGTTTGGTCAGGCAGACTAGGCTGAACATGATGTTAGCTTAATGCAGCATGGTCTGTTGGCACATGTTCTGTGAGGGTCTGGTTATAGAAGTGTACTAAAGTTATAGTTGATGAGGCTCTCATCTGTAGTAGGTAGGTGCTGACCTTGCACTGCTCTGCTTCAGTTCTCAGGACCTCGGTGGAGGCTGAACCCTCTCTAAGGAATAATCCCAGTGTGTCCTTTTCCAAACACATGTCCCTAATTGCACGTGCTGTCTTTCCTGTCTCCTTTCTGGAGTGCACAAACACCAGCACCTGGAAAACATATTAACAATTAGAGAAGAGAAGCCTAGAGTCACTCATAATTTTGGTGGAGGACCGTCTCATGTTCACTGATTAAGTTTTTAGCTTCACCTGATTCTTTCCAGCATGTTCCATAATCTTCTCATAGACAATCTCATTCATAATCTGGAAACGCTTAATGGCCTTCTTCTCTGTGATTCCTACATAGGTTTGTTCCAGAGGCACAGGGCGGAAACTACAAAGGAAATTGAGAAAACCAAGCAAAAAACACGTTAATATTATAACAATGGTATTCACATACTTTTAAAAGGGTGTGCTTAAATACAATCTTCCATCTCTAACCTGTTGTCGAAGTAGAAGAGTCCCTTAGACGGGTCCACACGCAGACAGTTCGCCACATCCTCGTAATTGGGTAGTGTGGCACTGAGGCCGATAAGCCTCACGTCTTCTTGTGTCAGCTCTACGTTCCGGATGGTTCGAGCAATCAGAGACTCTAGGACTGGACCACGGTCATCATGCAGCAAGTGGATCTCATCCTGAATGAGAAAACATGGAGAAAAAAATTGAAAACATGGAATAACCTGGCTTGACCAACAGGATTTAGATTCCGAAGCCAATTAGATTACTTACAATAATGATGAGCCGAACGAGTTGTGTGTATGTGCGCTCTCCTCCCTTCCGGGTGATGATATCCCATTTCTCTGGGGTGCACACAATAATCTGGGTGGCGTTAATTTCCTCCTTGCAGAGCTGGTGATCTCCGGTCAGCTCAGACACAGTGATGCCGTAACTAGCCAAGCGCTGTAATAAAAGATCATGAACATTTAATACTTTTAATTAACAGCACTATTTTAAATTATAAAAGTTAAGAAAAATCAAATAAAACCATTTAAAAAATGGTTTATTTCCTTGCCCATCATGGAACTCGTACCTTTCCAAAGTTGCCCACCATCTCCTGCACCAGGGAGCGCATGGGAGCAATGTAGATGATTTTAAAATCATCAACATTGATGGTGCCATCCACGTTGATATGCTTGCCGATCTCTCTAAGCATTGCCATGAGGGCCACATTGGTTTTCCCAGCACCCTACAGGTCACAGAAAAAGATGTTGAAAAATACAAATTATATTCCTATTAATGCCAGTATCATTCATGCATAAACATGCAGTTAAAGTTAATGAGACTTGTATTATTACCGTTGGAGCGCAAACCAGCAGATTCTCATCTGTCTCCATGGCAGTTTTAAAGAGTTTACTTTGTATACGATTCAGGGTTTTAAGGCCCTCAAATCCAGCCTGGGCATATTTGGGAAGCTTCTCAATAGCCACCAATGTCTGTGGGAGAAGCCAGGGAATCCACATAAATCACTACTAAAATTACATCAGAGCTAATCAACCAGTAATTCAACAAATTGCTTTACTGCACAGCTATCTGCAATACCTGACCCTGATTGGTCAATCAAGACATTCTGCATTAAAATATTTTTGTATTATGACGGCTAACTTATTTACTTAACATTAATAACTAACATTAATTCTTGCATGAAACCTGCATGACTACATAAAAGTCATTTTGATGTAAAAACAAATATAAGTATATTGTAGGTAAGTGTTTTCAACAGGAAACACACCTCATCATCACCAAAGGGTTTGGGCTTGAGAGCGGGCACATGCACCTCCTCATAGCCTTTCCTCTGCTTACGGAAGGAGCCATCAGGCAGCTGACAACGCTTGTTTGCCATGAAATGGCTGCCCTGAGTGAAGGCCAGATCCTCCAGATCTAACAGCTGCCTTGAGGTTACAGACTAGAGACAAACAATGGAGAAAATAAACAAAAACTCAAATAATCACAAACATTACCTGTGACCTTTATTTACTCTTCTTTAACGTGAAAGTAGCCAGAAATAGTGTAAATTATTTACCTCCCCATGATCAATCTCCATCGACTCCAGATCATCCACACGAGACTTTCTCACTCTTTCCCGCCGAGATCGCTCCTCCTGCAAGGGAAGACAAAACCATGAACAATTAAATTTTACAATTAAACTTGACATAAAATGACTAAGTGCTTCTAAATAAGCATATTCAGCTACAAGCAGAAGATGAGGTCCTGACCCTGATGATGTCCTCCTTCTCGGTCTCCTGCAGCTGGTAAAGAACTTTGGAAAGATCCTGATCGGCCTGCATTTTATTCATGATCTTCTCCTTCTCTGCTTCACTCTGAGCACTGGCCAACATGGTACAGTACAGGACTGAATGAGACAGACAGGAGCAGAAAGAAAGTTAAAATTGTTCTCTTTAGACAAATTAAATAATAACCGAATGTAGCATTGTAGGAAATTACATCTATTTAATCCTACATACAGCTTGACTATTGCCATCTACTTACTCATTCGTCTGTGCTGGCGAAGGACCTTGATGAAATCGAAGGTATTGAAACCCAAAAGCAGCACCAACTGGTTCTCACACTCTCTGTCATCACTGGCGGTCTAAATTAAAGGAGAAATTAGCCACGCAGAAAAACAAGCGGAAATGTAAATCTGACCACAATCTCCTCAGACGTGAGCGTTTCTTACCTTAAGGATCTCCAAGACTTCATCTGCTTTCTTCTGAGACACTATGGCATCGTTATAGAAGCGACTGAGCTGTCGCTGGAGCCAGAAGGCATCAATGTCTCGTGGATGAAGATCCTTCTTTTTAGCCATCATGACATCTCCTGTTGTGCCCAGCTATGGAGAAAATAGCATGTTATGATTTTCGGTCATTTGTGGATGTCTGCAGCAATGCATATGGTTTTATGACCTACGTTAGCAGTCAGAGTACTGCTCTCATCAGCCTCTTCTCCCTCACTATCGTCGGAGCCTTCATCCCGAACCTCACCATACTGGTCTTCATCACCCTCCTGCAGATGTCCAAAATGCACATTACAAAACAAATCTCAATGCTAAAGCCAAATAACACATTATAAACGAACATCCAACATACAGAAACTCACCTCCTCATCGGACTCAAACTGTACATTGACTCCATACGTTTCATCAATGTTGTCATCTAGCAAAAGAGAAAGGCAAAACAAAACAAATGCAGTGGATTAACCTTTTGAAAAACGAAGCCCTTGCAAACACACGATTGCACCTAAAATCTTTACCCATATTTTGGAGCTCCTTGTCTCCACCATAGTCTGTGATTTTCTTGCCCAGGTTGACCAGGACATGGTAGCGTGTATCATCAGCAGGCCCCAGCAACTGCTCCACCTCCCTTCTCCTCTCTTTATCTCTCATCTTGTCGTTCTTCAGCACAGCCAACACTTCATCTGCAGCTCCACACAGGATATCTCTTGGCTTGGAGGAGAAACAAAAACAGCACCAGTTTATTACGCTCTGCATTATAGAAAGACTCAGTAATCCACCAGTTACATGTGCCACAAATATTTATTTCTGGATTGTTTTTCAAAATTAACTAACAATAACAACTTTTAGTGGTTTTGCTAAAGGCCATGACATGCATCTCATTGTATGCCAAAACATGGTGATTGTGAGCACAGAGTAAGTGTGAGTGCTTCATAACACACTCAGTGTTGGTCTTACTTGATCTCCAAGGGCTGCCTGAATGAAGCTGAGGAGGATTTCATAAGTTTCTCTGGTCTCTTTGGTCTTGGGCTTGTACACAATTCCCACCATCTCATCAATCCCTTCAGACAGCAGCGTGAAGCCTTTCATCTTGTTGATGTCATGTCTGTCCTCATCTCTCTTTCTCCTCCTGCATCACACAGGGACAAAATGTGCTTCAGCTATTCAAACATTTGTTTTGGGTAGCTTTACAGGTACAATGACTTTTGGCTTGGACTTACTTTGCTTTCCTCTCCTCCTGCATCTGAGGTTTTGTTCTCTGGCTTCTATCTCCCATTTTTGTCCCCTCCAATTTGCCAACCAAAGACAGAACCTCTCCAGTGGGCTCATCTCTGCGAGTGCGGTCAATCAGAGATCTGTCCGCTTGCAACACCAAGTTAGAGTTCTGCAGAAGACACAAAAGACCTCAGCTTCAAGACTGTACATCAAAATCAGATGAGATACCCATGTAGATAGTATTGTTTTTGTCACCACAGGCGCGTTCCTACGATGCCCAAAATTGCTGCGTGCATTAACGTTCTGCTATACATTACACATATTCTGTGTCCGACTATACAGTGAAAATCAAAATTCGCCGAACACGTTGTTTAGGTAGACAACCAATGCATTCAGGCTTCAGTAATCCAGCCAGTTAGTTTTCATTAACTGTAAATTTGGATTTTCACATTACTCGTTATTACTAGATTAAAGTCGTTTCAGCCATTTTTAATAGTTTGCACTAACAAAGGAATAAGAGCTCGGCGTAACTAAATATTTATATCATATATAAATATTTACTATCAACATTGCATTACTTTTCAGATATTAAAATCTTATATTTTAAGGATTTCCATGAAAGCGTGAGCCCTGATAAGTCCAGCTTGTCCATCAAAACAAATCACCCAACCAGCTATAGAATGAAATTCCAGCCACGAAACATATAAAGCTCCGTTTAATACCCCGTGTGAACACACATTAACATATCATTTAAGACTCTTACCGCTTTGTACTCATACTGCAGACTACGCGCAGTAACATCCGCCATGACTTCTTGTTGCTGTAGACGCGCTTAAAGTAAAAATCTTTTATATCAACCAGCACACACAAGTGCTAGCGGAAGACAGGCGGTTAAGTAAAATACACAGTATTCATGTACGTTCCTTATACATGTACAACAAAATTTAAAGTGCACCGATTTCGTGCACACAAAAAATCACTTTTAATTGTAATTTCGTTTCTTTCTATTCAAAACTGCACCATACGCATGAAACACGCACGTCGTTTTTGAAGCGCAGTTTTACGTCACCTCCGCTTCCGGGTTCACTACTCTACCGCGTAATGCAAAAGCCTGCCCTCTATTGGATAGGCATGGCCAACTCTAACCGGCAGCACAGGACATGAACATCTTTTGAGATATTTAAAATAAACTGAGAAAGTATGTATATTTTGAAAGTATTTACTAGTTTATCCGTGATTTTATGAAGGTATGTTTGTTGATCTTTATCTTTGGAACTGATGGTCCTGAAACAATATTTGAATTAACCAGACAGATGATGGTCTTAGGAGTTGGTTCATGTATTATTGTATAATTTTAGTCTAATATTTCGTTCTGATTTTAGAGGTCCTATTTATTTCCTCAATAGGAAGTTAAAAGTTTTTAACTTTAAAAAAACTGCTTTAAGGAAATCAATTTAAAATTTGTCACGCTGCACAACTCTATCCCAGGAAGAGGCTTTATAAACCCTGGTCACCATAAAGATATAATGCAGTTGTGTGCATTTTACAGTGTCACCACAAACATTAACTATTTATTTAAATGTTGAGAAAATATACAAAGACAGCAGTACAGTGTTGTACTAATAAATGTCTATTGTAAAATGTAATTACTTAAATCTTATATTTCAAAGATCTTTTTTAAAGATTTATAGAATACTTTTTGTTTTGATTTTGTCATTGTTTTGATTGCCTTATCAATTTAAATACTGTGCTGAAAACTAGCCTAAAAGCAGAGTTTTAGATGACAATGTTTCCAGATAATTTATATTTCTGTGTTCAAATACATTTATGTAGTGGTGAAAATAAGCACACAGATTTTAGAACAAACATCATTTATTTTAAATGTCATGCAGATATAGTTGTTTATAAATAAAACATTGCCTTGTGGCTTTGAGTATAAAGTATCAATTGTCAAAAGCTAAAACAAAACTTTAGTCTAACCTAAGCATTATTTTTTCTTCCTTAAAAAAATGAGGCCCCAAATCAAAAACAAATAAACATCCTCTCATTACGTTTCACAGATTTTACCCCTTAAAATATATTTTCGTATTAAGCACCTTAAAAATTTACAGAATCACAGAGTATGTGTGCTGTGGCTTTGACAGTCTGGGCTTTGATTTATTATACAGTACATATGATAGAACTGGATAATAGGGCATACCATTGAAATCAATACTATACATTGAGGCCCAACTTTGCACAAAAGTAAAAGTATTTACAGGGTGAGAAAAGGTTAACATCAATATTTAGGTCAGAGGCAGTATAACAAAGTAGAATAGTGCCATAATAGCAGCACTTATGAGACCAGAAATTGGCACGGTCACAAACCAAGCAATAAAGATATTCCGGAACAGATGCCAATCAACAGCCTTCCTGGAGCGAAGCCAGCCAACAGACACCACTGATCCAACCTGTACATGCACACACAAACAAAGAAGATAATAAAAATGTAAACTTGTCATTACAGAGAAACGACACCAAATACCAAAACAGCCATTTAAACAGCCATTAACAGAATAAAACTGGGAAACAATACAAAAAAAGTAGCAGTCTGGCTTAATAAAAACAATCTCGCAGGAAGCGACCCACCTTGCAATGAGTGGTGCTGACTGGTAGTCCAACGTTGGAAGCAACAACCACAGTAACAGCAGAGGCAAGCTCAATGCTAAAGCCACTGTGAGAGAAATGTGATTAGTATAATTATTGTAAACATCTTTACACATAACACTGGGCTGCTTAAGGAGGGAAAGTACAGTGCTACAGTCAGAATGTCATAATACCAAAGCCAATAAAAGACAAATATTCTATTCAAAAGAGAAAATTACTGCTCTGGTGCTTAAAGGGAAATTCCATGAATCTAGAAGTGTCGTTAAACTGTTTGTTTACATTGCAAGGCCAGAGATAAAGAAGTGGGAACCTGGCTATTAAGCCCCATGAGAACCATGGTGATAAATGAACTTCAACATATGATCCCGAAAAATAAACATACTTATCAGTTTCTTCTCAGTGGAGGTATGATTTACCCGATTGTTAGCAGTTTGTTACCTGGAGGGAGTGATGGGTGTAAGATCTTTGCCCATGGTTTGTATGACCCTGCGACCCCAAATCCAGAGCCCTGCACAAATTCCCACTCCACCGTACAGGAGCAACCAGACTGGTGTGGGAGCATTGGGTGCTACAGAAGCATTTTCATAAATGAGCCAGAGAGCAACCAGAGGGCCAATCGCATTACTGTCAAAAATAATGATAATGTTGGATAATTATTAGAAGAATTACAGTGGAGAGGTTTAGAAGATAAAACAGAATAAATTTGATCTAAAAACTAAAAATCCAACCAGGATTTATTACATTGTTATATAATCTGCACATGTCCAGCAATAGTAGATAATACCATACACCATCAAAATTGTAACCTCGGTATCATTTATGATTACAGCTAACTTGTGAGTTTATCGTACTGTGAAGTGAACGTTTCTTGCAAAGCTATTAAGCTTACATCTGTGTAGTTACATCTGCTGTTGAGCCACTGAAATTGAAAAATGTTTTCATTTTTCTGGTCCGAGCATAGTGACTTGTGGGGATGTGCAAATCTTTGCTATTTAAAATAAACAGATATTTTATCTCTGTTTAATGCTCAGTTTAATTAAGTTCTGTGGTAAATAGCTTTGTTGTTTGTGCAAAGTCAATGCTCCCTTTGGTCAAATTCTTGAACCCGGCTTAATTATAATAGTTTCTCACTCTGCTGACACAGTGCAACTTAAGTAAACTAAATAGTACACTAAATAGTTCTAGAATAAATCGTTTTAAAAGCATGAGTTGAGTCACCATGGAGGTTTCTACAGTTCATGGCACTCCTGCGTATTCAAAAATCTCATACCTGACATCATTTCCACCATGAGCAAACGATCCAAAGCAGGCAGTAAGAATCTGCAGAAACTGAAATAGCATGGACACCTCTGGCTTGTCTATCTCAAGCTCATCCACCTCCTCTTCCAGCGTGTCTCTCCTGTCAGCCTCATCTGTCATCTTCACTGATAGAGCTCCATCACTCACATCAACATCTCCATCAGCCACCGCCGTACAGTAACTGTTGTAGCTGTCGTACCGCGTGCGTCTTTTCTCTCCGTCCAGTCCGGTCCGGCTTCCCTCGCCTTCTTTCAGTGACCCGTGTATTCCATAGATGGCCATAGTGTAAGAAGTATAACTGTTGTTGCGGCGAATGGGCTTGTCTACAGTCTCTCCCATACATTCACCAACCTTGGCCATGTGAAGTTTGTGCAGTAGATCCTTGTAGAGTCCAGAATCTTTGTGTACGGTGTGAAACTGGTTTCCGCTTAGGTCTGGTACAGGCATTCCAGCATTGCCATTTAAAGCTACAATGGACGAGTGAAATATGTAGAGTAAGCCATCTTTGGTGATTCAGTGTGTGGCTCAGTCAAAAGAGGGATTATGCACAAAGATCCACAACCTTCTGCTGCTGGGAGATGAATCTACTGTCTCATTAGTACTTTGATTGTTTTGTTTTTTTAACTTGAACTTCCTAGTTTGTTTAACATGCCATTTTAAATGTGTTAAGATGCAGTAAGCCCTGCGGTACCAAACTGAATTGCAAAAATAATAACTGATTTCATTGCTTATAGTTGTATAAAGTATTTTAAAGTCATATTTCATGTTCTAAGTCATGTTGTTTTT
The DNA here is from genome assembly GCA_036877575.1 of Botia almorhae. Lineage (NCBI taxonomy): Eukaryota > Metazoa > Chordata > Actinopteri > Cypriniformes > Botiidae > Botia > Botia almorhae. The sequence goes on from JAZGTJ010000533.1 coordinate 31,262, forward strand.
ATGTCCATCTGAACTTTCTTGGTAACAGAAGTTCCAGTTTTGGGTGAAATATTTCTTTAACTTTAAAAACGTACACACAGCTGTAACCATTAATACAGTGTGGATCATATCAAGAGACTTACCATGGTTGCAGTCCAGGTCTTTATTGTCAAATTCTTTGCTGTCCAGATCAGTTTCTGCTGAGCCTCCAATGTTAAAGGCCACATTGTTGCTGTCAGCAGGAGGAGTCTGTGGAACAGGGCAGTAGCTTTGGGCAGGAGTGGGATGGTCCACTATGTCATTTGAAGTTGGTGTCTTCTCAAGCAATACTGTTCCACTAGTGTTGGCCATACTCTGATCTGATAGGGTGGAAACATTACATTAAGAGGAGGAATCCTGGGTAATTCTGCATTAAAAAATGAATTACTACCTTCGCACCGCTTTAATATTGTGCAAAGGTAAATAAGCAGTTTATCCTAAATGTTTACCGAGATGTTCTATACATCATTGCGTTATATGGTTTTTGGGTAATTCCATGTACAATGAATGAAATAACATAGGAAAGGGTTACAAAATTAACACTAAATAGAAAATGTAAATGTTTACTTTTTATCTTCTTCCTTAACTGGGGACACACAATAAACCAGACCACCAAAGCAGTAAGAAGAGCACAACCCAGTGAGATGAGTAGAGTGCCCCACCACGGCACTCTGTCAAATCCCAACACTGTAGAAAGTAAAAGCAAAGAAAGTGAGTGTTTTAGTATGACACTTACACTTTAGTGTAAAGGATATATATGCAAGGCTTCAGGTTATATCTGTTACTGCATCTCCCATTTTTAAATGAGCAAATGACCTTCCTGTAGCTCAGTGGTTAGAGCATGGCGTTAACAATGCACATACTCACTATACTAAACAATGTATAGTATAATGCAATGTTTGGATAAAAGCATCTGCCAAATGCATATTTGTACATGTAAATTTGCATAAGCATTAGCATCACTTCTTGCTGCACAAAAAGGAATTTGTTGTGGGCTGAGAAGAGAAACCAGGTAACGGACCAGTGACAGTGAACAAAAATGGACAACATCCAGCTTTTCTAAACAATAATAGCATGTTTCTTTCAGCCCAAATGAAGTCTGGTTTAGGTCAATGTGTTGACAAAACACTGCAGTGAGATAAGAAAACAGTTGCATAATGTGTGGTGTCAAGTAAAGTTGAATTGAGTGACTTTCCAGCAAAAGCTTCATTTTAGCATTACAACGTATGGCTAAAACGTAAGTTCATTTTAGTTCCTTTGAAAGAGAAGACCCATCTTCACTAACAGTATCAGACATGCTTATGTGCATGGCACAGCAGATAACCAGGAAGTCAGTGGCCCTGCGGTTCACTGATTAGTGTACACTACAAACTCTAGGACAACTGTTGGCTCACAGTGGCTTTTCTTATCTTTAGTACAGCAGTTTGCTTAAAAATTCATGTTGTTGAACTTGGGCCAAAATCCTATTTCATAATATATGCACTTTTGTATTACAGACACACACTAACTATATTCATTAGCATGTAATGTGAATATAACATGGTCTGTTCAACACCATTCAACACGAGTTATTAATAAATTACAAATTCAGAATAAAGACCACATGTTGAGGGACAAAACAGATGGACATTTTGTGGGAAAGGGGAAAACATTAGTAAAATCTGTGAAATAACAAGCAGACTTTACTTTTAATATATGACTTATGAATATAACCCACCATGTTTAAACAAGCCTTTGTGAAAGTGATTTAATACTGAGTTAATAAATAACAGATGTTGAAAATGTATGTTTGTACTGTATATGTTAATGACCTCGGCATATATAGAAGTTTGTTCACAAAACAGAGCTAGTTAAATAAACACAAGTGTCCAAAGACAGAAAAATATTCTCAGCTTACTTGGTGCTCCGGTAAACATGATAGAGAACAGATTGATTCCCATGGTAACAGCATAGAAAACTGGTAATGCTCTTAAACCATTAGGAACTGGATCTTCCTAGGACACATGGAAATATTGCTGTTCAACACACAGTCATGTTCTGTCCAAGAGCTGCATGTTCTTTCGATATTGACAGTAACATGACATTGTGAGGTAACAGACATGGTAACATGGTACGTCATGTCACAGATGAGCTAAGGTTCACTCTTTACCTTATTTAGGATGAATCTGCGCACAAAGTAGAACAGAATGGCAGACATGATACCAGACAGAAGAGGTGAGAGAAACCAAGAGGCAACTGGAACAGATATAAAACACATAAAGAACTTAGTAATATATAACACAAATACTACAAAAGTAGTACAAAGTCTATAGTCTCTGTCTAACCGAAAATTTATATTATTTTCTATTATATTAAAACCTTTTTATAGGGCTGCTTTGTATAAACAGACACCCAACAGGTCACCAGGGATATTAGGCTCTGCATGTGACCATTTCCTGTGTGTATGGTCCATGTTTGGGTCATGTGAAAAGAATGATACCACCAACAGATCTACACTTAATCATGTCGGGGTGGCCTAGCTGCTTACTACTGCCTACTATTTCTGAGGTCATCAGTTCTAGCTTTACGTGTGGGAACAAACCTTTTTTTTTTTAAAAAGATGACTCATTCTTCTGGGAAAAAACACTAAATGTAATCCCACTAAGCAAACTTGTGCAAAAATACTCCACCATTTCACATACCAATACGAAGCAATTCCAGCCATTTGACCCCCTGATGGCCCCGAGCGACCATGGAAAAGCCGATTGTGGCGCCTACAATGCAATGTGTTCCAGAGATGGGGAGTTTAAAAAATGAAGCTAGCAGCTGCCACACAGCAGATCCTGTAACAGACCAAAACAAACATGTCTGTGATACAACACACACAAGTAACTACAACATGCTAAAATTGCACATAGGTGAAATTTCCATATCCATCCATCCAATATTTGCTGGGTGTTTAAATTTGTAATAGCTTTGAGGGAGGTAAGGTAGTTGAAAGTGTTTTGGACATGAAAGAGTGCAAAAATGCTCAGTGTTTGAGCATGTTCATGGTAAATGCAGTAGTCAGCTGTTTTACAGATCCAGTTTATCAAGGAAAAATCATTACTTTTAAATCTTGATTTGGCTTGTTAAGCACAACTGGGAAAGTTGACACACATTTTCAAATGTGGACAATTATATCTTTATTCAGTTGGATGTTTATATTAAAGTTTTTGCCTCTCTACTGCCATCTCTGTTTGAAACATAAAATTTAAAGTTACTTATGTACTTTAATTTATGTATGTTAAATTCAAATTAAACCAAACTGATATTTTCGGGGAAACTAAACCCAACAGCTCAAATACAAAAAACAAAAAATAAGGTCATTATTATATGCTTACAGTTGTGAATCAGAATAAGGTAAAGAATTTATTGAACACTGATCTGTCACGTACTCACTCAATAATTGATTATTTTTAACAAAAAAATTGATAACTCACCAAACATGGCACTGATGGAGCCAGCCATCAGCACATTCTCTGAGCCGTTGTACATCTGAACATCAATAATGCCTGATCGAATGGTCTCACTGACCTTGGCCCCCAAAAGTATGGCTCCCACTGTCTCAAAGATGGTGGCCAAGACGCAGGCCTGACGCAGGGTCACAACCCCAGAGCCCACTGCTGTACCAAAGGAGTTGGCTACATCGTTGGCGCCCACAGAGAACGCCAGGATGAAAGCGATGACAAAGCCCAGCACGAGCAGCCAGAGAGATCCAGACATGTCTGTCTGTGTGGCGACCGTCAGCATGGTAACAGTTGCTAGGGATGCTAGTGTAGTGGATTCCATTGCTGTTACTTAAGTGTAACTCTTTTGCTCTTGCTTTAAAAATTGGAAACCAAGCTGTATGATGAAATCCAAGCTACAAGGAGGTATGAGGTATTTTAATTCTTAATAAATTAAAAAAATAAATATGAAAATTAAATTCTCTATCTGTGGTCAAAAGAGTTTGGAAGTATTGCTAGCTACATATACTAACATTTGTCAGGACTTCGCTTTGGCTGTGGGTGGCTACACAGACACAGACATCCATTGTGTACCAGATCTTAGTTGAGATTGATGGTACATTCTGAAATGAAAAGAGCCATTTGGATTTAGAGGCTTCCAGCCATGACTATAAAAAGCACAAAAAGAGAAACGCTCTTAAAAAAAAACCACATTTCTATTAATGTGCCTTCATTTAGTTATGCTTTGGGGAAGGCAGAAAAACACCAATTCTGGGTGCAAAATAGTACAGAGCCAAAACCCAAGAGCAAATAAACCTTGTCCATAAAATCATACTGCTCATTAAAAATGGCAACAATGAGTTTTTGTAACTGTTGCGATGTTTTTCCATTTAACAGAGATATGGTAACCCATGTATATAAAAAACATGTTAAAATATTCATAATATGTATTAGATTAATATTATAAGGCATGACAAATAATATTGGGTTTTCTAAAGAAGATTTTCGGGGAGAAATTAAGCTTCAATGTGTGCCAGTATAAGTAGTCATGTAGCTAAGGAATTTTCAAAACAAAGTGTTATATTCATTAGGTAAAAGAGGTTTACTAATGCTTCATTAAGCGTTTCATTTGATCACGAATCTAAAACTACGTTAAACATTTCGTTGGCAGCTTTGTAACAAATTACATAAGTGGCTAGACATCAGAGGGCTCAATGTGACAATTTTAAGCTCCATACAAAGCACAGACTTCTACACAGGCGTTTAAACTTACTTATTGCATTTATTGCACCTTGTACCTGCCGTTGTGATCTTCCTAAAGCATTTGCGTCCTTTCCTTTTTTAATATTATACTTTAACGTTGCAACTGTGTATTTTAGATACTTAAAATGCATAGGCAAAAATCGTATCTTCTCAATGAATTGTCAAATACAGGCGAACACACACGTGTCTTACAACGACTTGGCCTAACAGTGCCTCATGTACAACGTTACGTGATGGTGAACGATCGAACAAGCTTAAATGTGTGTTCAAAAATAATAATAGTAGTTAATAGTTATATAAAAATAATAGTTACAATGTATTTATAACTTTTATCCATTATTGTTTACATTTGAACATACATTGTAATGTTACCCCAATAACGGGCGCGCTCGCAGCCTTTATATTAACTTTAAACTATGCTTTATGAAAGAAATTGCACAGAATACTCACCAAATGAGTTGTCTTGAATGACGTCTGCTTTATCGGTCTTGCTGCCACTAATAGATAAATTACCTCAGTCTATTCTCTCTAACGACACCCAAGGTCGACAGAAAACTTAGTCTGCTTGTTTTCCTTTAACGGCACTATTTAACTAACTGTAGCTTTCCAACCTGTTATATATTATTACTAGAGAAGGAGGAGAGAGTGAACCACACCTCCACAGCGGATCATGGGACTGTGGAGGGCAAAAACTTTTAATGTTTAGCTAACTTTGCACGAAATGGACAACTATTTTTAACATTCCTTTACGTCTGCCCCAATCTAGACGCATGTGCTGTTCCTCTGTTGGATCTACGAAACGTGACTATATCCAACTCGGGTATAAGATTTCAGTGGTGGGCTATGAAAAATATTACGTAACTTTTTTTTTTACAAGAGTTCATTCACAAAGCCCGTCGCTGCTATAACGCCCCTTAATGGACTAAGCCAACCGTTACAATTTATTGTAAAAACACGTTGTTGTTGTTGTTATTATTATTGTGCATAAATACAATAATAAATACAATAAATAAATACAAATGAAAGGAATAAAGTAATAAATTAGACTTACAATTAACATTAATTTAATAGAGTTAGATAAACAACTTTAAACAGGATGTTGATCTTTATACATTAATAATTAAAGCAAAGAAAAAAAATGTTATCACTCAGATTTCTATCATTAACATATTGAAAACATCTTTTTCCATGCATTAGTCACTAATGAACATGCATTTCATTCATGTATGTAGACACAGAGCTGTGGCAGTCAGCAACATTGCCAGGATGGAAATGCTACGATGGGCACAGGATTGCTGACATCTTCCTTATAATTATTTATCTTTAACAAGTGATGGATAGCGGAAAATGTCTTCTCAGCTCAAATACAGGAAGTGACAGATATTTTTGGATCAGTCTTTGAGCCTCATTTGGGAAAATTAGAGTGGCTCATTAACCCAGTTAGTTTTTTTCATGTTAGGACCCCACAATTTATATCCAATTCCGTAATGTTTGGGGACCTTATGAAACCAGAATTTCAATGTGACAAACCAGGCAAAAAAGATACATCAAGAAAAATATTTTATGTATTACAGCTATAAAATTTTTAAATAGCTGCTATGAATACATCATTTTATCATAAACTGAATAAATGAAATAATTTAATCCTAAACAGAATAATTTTTTACATCGATGTATCTTGAATCTTTCTTATGTGGTCTAGCAATACAACAGAGTGCTCACTTTATCAAGCAGAAGATTTATATGGATACAAACACTGTTTGTCTTCACACTTTGTTCATGTTTGTTCAATTACGAGGGAGTGAGGAATTTTCCCTACAGGATTTTTTGTTTCCACACAAACCTCTGACCTCAGCCGAGACCACAGGCAGCTCCATGTGAAAGACAGAAAGTTCTGGATCACTGTCAGGCCAAAATTAAATCACCCTGTTGTTTATATTTGTGTGAACCACCATGTCTGACAAGTTTCTCTATAATGCAGATGTTACATAACAAATTACTTTATGACACTTTTAATTAGTCTAGTGAAATCAGCCTTAACATTTTGGAGCAACCCAACTTACTCCTATGAACCACTTTTCAGTCATAACATTTGCCAGCCTGAACTCTGGCCATTCATTTGACCTCTTTTAGAGAACATACAGCAGAATGAAAAATGAGTCTCACAGTGGCAGCTCTGTTTTCCCTAAAGCCACACGCTTAAACCTGCATTTAAAGTAGCGTAGAAAAACAGGAAAGGAACCGTCAGACTAAATAGTTTGGTTTTGCAGTGTGTCTCACCCACATATGTCTGCAGGCTGCTTACTGGATCCACTAATAGGTTAACGGACTCACACAGGGCAGGAAGACTCAAAAAATAACCTGTTTTCTTCCTTCTCTGTGTAATGCTGCTGAACTGGGTGACATAGATTACTGAAAGCCAGTTCTCATCAGACTACTGTACATGAATACCAAGATAGACTTTTTTTACTTTTAAAAATAGATATATGGGTCACTGGTTAAAAAGAGAGATTAGAATAATAAATGTGCAACCAAACCATGATGACTTGTAAATAAATGATAATATAGACCTATAGACCAATAGTTTACAGACAGTAATTTACCAGAATAATGCTGTTTGCATACTAAAATAACCTCAGAAATTATTACAGTGTTTCATCTTAATAGACCATAATAGACCATATTTAATGGTAGCCCACAGTTACAAACAGCCAAGGGTTAGAGAGACAATAAATTACACAATTACACAATGCACGGGACGATTAAAATATGAGATGGAAAACATGAGGTTATCACTATGAGCTTGTCTTTCTAAATTATTAATATAAACATTAATAGTGGTCTGGTAGCTTGGTTAGTACAGCATTGCAGTGGTAGTGCAAAAGTTGTGGGTTTGATTCCCAGGGAACACAGGTACTGGTAAGTTGCTTTGGATAAAAGCACCTGCCAAATGCATAAATACAATGTAAATATATAAATATACTTTCCTTACATCACCTACATCTGTAATGCTCTTTCTTATTATTAATCACATGGCGTAGTAAATTAGCAAATTATTATATTAAAAATTGATTAAATAATTTAATTTATTGAATTGAATCTATTGAATCAAAGAATTCATCACTTACGATAACTGATATTTTGAGAAATGTTTGCATACTATAAAATGCAATATGTCTTCTAGAAAATCAAATGCACAGTGATAAGGCTGTTATACAGAATGTCAGTTAATGACTCATAAAACCTGATTATATTCCACAATGCAGGAGATCACAATGACATTGATACACTGACTGAATAAATTGGCACTCCCTAAATTACCACTAATTAAATGCAATTTGACAAAGCCTGTTAATTATATAGACAAAGTGCAGAATGGGTAGCTAAAAATAAATTGCAAATGTTAAACAGCACGTGAAAGGGTAAATAAGAGATTATTTTGAAGTACCACCTTTACTAAAAACATCACTTATAAAAGATAATGACATGTGAAAAGATGTGGGAGGCCAGAACAACTGTAAACAGACCAAAGTTAAAACACCAACGTGAGCAACACACATTTTTCAAAACTGATCTATGCTTCACATAGGGGACCATAATAATGTACCGACCGATGTTTATTGTTGCATGGATTGTTTTGTGTTGATTTAATTCACTTTATTTCACAGTGAAAAACACAGTGGTGATTTACCCGGCACATAAACAAGTCTATTTAAACAACAGTTTACTTAGGTTTGCAATCATAAGACAGGAGCAAGTTAGTGCTTGCCTGAGGCAATACATCCTAATTCCCTTGAGTCACTGCTGCAAGCATCTCTCACCAACAAATCCTGTCAAACACAGACTCTTGCTCGCCCCTAAAAAGAGTCAAGCATTTGCATCCAGTAATATTTTTATAGCAGAAGGTAACATCCCTTATGATGTATTCTTATAATAAATGTATTTGAAATGATAGGTCTGAATCATTTCTGAGCTTGTTGTTTATAGTTAATTCCAAGTTAATATTTTAGCAGTGCATGAATGTCTGTGTACTGTACAAGAGTGCCTAGCAAAGCAATGATCTTGGTTTAAAGCCGTATATAGGCCTATACCTAATTTATATTTATCCAAAGTAACTTACATGCATTACTGTGCACTCAGACTTCACCTGTAATAAGTATGTGAATTCCAGCACAATGCTATCACCATGCCATCGGCTGAGCTACAGGAAAGCCTTTCAAAACATCTTTGAATCTTTCATACACAAGTATAGCTTCTAACAAAGCTAAGATGATGTCGTAAACAATTATATGAAATGGTGACTCATGATGTTTATCAATTCACTGTTGATGAATTGATCATTTACAGTAGACTTACAACAGTCACAGTTTGCCTGCAGCAAACTGGAATTGAGTTCCCATGCATGAACCTACAACCTTTCAGTTATTAGCCTGGACATTTAACCACTGCCCTACACTCCACTTAAAATTAAAACCGAATTTCCAACTATATATCATTGTCCAGTGCCTCACTTGTAAACATTTGGTTACTAGCTGTTATCAACACAAAGCAATTCAAATAATGACCGCTAGATGCCAGTGCAACGCAAATTCATTCCATCTGGTAATTTAGTTTCTTCAGATCTACATTTTGTGTGTGTGTGTGCATTAATATTTAATAGAAAGAGAGAGAGGTTTGTTTTTTTAAATTGTTTTCTTTGCACATTATACGTTATATTTAAAAAATAAAAAATAAGAAAGATTTATATTTTATCTTTCAATGTTGTTCACTTTTCCTATATCATTTAAGATTGACATGTACATATTATTTAAAGATAAAAGATTCATGAATTTTTTGCATTCTGGTGTCAAATGCTATACTTCCATTTGTGGATTTTGCAAGGCCCTTTGGCTGGAGCCATATTTTTTCTGTTATAAAAGTCATATCCTAATTTACAAATTAGGTTTTATTTCTTCATGCAGAAATCTATTCTGTAAAGTATGAAACTTTGGTCAGTTAAACCCCATATATGCATCCATATACATGTACATGCTTATTTTAAAGGCGTGCCATTATTTTTGCACTTGTCTTTCAAAATAATTGGCCTGTAATAATGATTTCCACCATTAAAAGACAAAAGAAAACACTTAACTGTAACTGTTGCAACCTGTTGTAATATGCAAATAACCCTTTAAAAGCCGTTTGCATGAAACAATATCTGTCATTACATTTCTCCTTATTTTTCCTTCTATATGTCGCTCCTTTATCCACCCCTTTCCTCCCTCCATTCTCTTGCCAAACAGGATTGGTAGGATCTCTCAAAGCAATTTTCTCAGAAGACAGGAATGTCTGTGTGTGTATGTGTGACCCAATAGACTTGTAATGGCCTGCATGGTACGCTTCCCCAATTATGTGCACCCCCCTTGACTTCAGCTTCGGCTTGTGCTGTCCTTACTTTTGTGCCTTTAGGGAAGAAAAGCAGAGGAGTGATTCAAAGAAATAACAAAGAATAACAGAATGTTCTTTGGCAAAAGGACTAAAGTGTTCCATCGTCCTCTGCCCATGTGAATTAATCACTCAGATGTTGCCTGGTTTCCTTGGCAACGCAGCCAAGCCTGAAGAACTGGGAGAAGAGCAGCAGACAGTTGATGTGTCACCAGTGGAACAGACTGCGCTGGTGCTGACTTACCTGTCTGTCAGACTCGTAAAGGTGGGAATGTGAAGGTTAGGTTGAACCGTGATCCTGCGGAAGTGAGTCACAAGCATGAAGACTTAATTACTGGATTCACGTTGGGAGTGCTAAATCAACACATAAGGGTAAGTCTGCACCAATCAGAAGACTAGCAATTTTTTGTCCTAATAGTAAATAAATAAAAATGACAAAGGGTGTCCTTGCATTGTTAAAAGTGAGTTTAGTTTATTTAACACTTAGTCTAGTGTCATTTTCACTTTTAAATCTAAATTACATTTTCATTTGGATGTTTATTTGTATAGATAATTTCACTAAATACTACTATTAAAAACATGCATTTATTACTGATTTACGGTGTACATAGTTTTCATAAGCTACAATAAAGTGGTACAATAACATAAATGCATTATGTTCTAAGAAAATGTAAATGAAAGTAAAAAGATAATTTAGTCCACTTTTCTTGTGGTTCCACCCTAAACGTGAAATGAAATTTGAGGCAGTGACTAATGTCAGAAGGGATGTGTTTCAACACATGCTATTTTGACATGGAAAGTCAGGTGTGGCCCTTTTAAAACCTGCTTCTTCTCCAGTCAACACGTCTGATTCAAACACTGAAAACTTTTGATCCAGTTTATATGCTGACTCAAAGCGTAATTACTGTTGAGAGATCATATTCTGAACTGTGAGGAGCCCACTCAGTCCCCGGCCCTCTTTTTGACTTGAGGAATTATAAATACACCCCACGACAAGCCACAGTATGTGTAGCCTGAGGGACAGGGCTCAATTACAGTAGAGCTGACGTGCATGATAACAGAGGTAAAATGACAGCATAAATGCATGTTTAAATCTTCACCTGCAGAAAGAAAGAACATAGCGGTGCTTTCTATATGCTTTCTGACAAATATGAGCTTTTAACATATATAGTAGAGATGGAATCTTTTAATGGAATCAATGACAGTTGTTTACAAAAAGAGTGAAGAGTGTCATTTTTCATCTGTTTCAAAAAAGGGAACAATAGAGAATTAATTTCTATTCAAAAGCTAACTTATACTATTATTAATGACACCTTTTCACTGTCCATAGGAAAGAAAGATAAAAAATTGATACTTCTGTAATATCTCAATAATTTATTCTAGACAGGAGTGAGAATAAATGTAGCGCAAATGGAAAGTTCTGAAGTCTCCTGCTTCTCAGTATTACCAAAGTAACATCATGTCAATGTTAATGTTGCCAATCACAATATCTACAGTTCTGTCTTTTAGACAATGATGTCATCTATACTAACCTTTCATTTGTCTTAAAGCTGCCTTGAGGTGTCCACATTCCAGAAGGACATCATGTTACTGCAACACCTCAGGATCTGAACCACTAAGCATGAGTCATTTTGTTCTCTGAGAAACACTAGACTCTCCCTTGGATGAGGCCAGTCAAGCCTGCACCGCAGTATAGAAGGCGGGGCTTTGGCAACAACAAGACTCCTTTGAACTCTATAGCTTCAATGGCTTCAACTGTACTTTTGTGCCAGCAAATCTTCTTTCAAACCAGTTTCCCAGCTTTATGAACCTGATCTTGTGATTGACAAGTTTTGCATATAATCTTACTGGCAGTTGATTTTTCTTCAAGCAAACACAGAATATGTTTTTCATTTGTTTCCTATTCATCGTAAACAAAGGAGGACAAATCTATCTGCCATTTAGCAGTTGGCATGGTAACCTTACGTGGAGGCAGTGTTGAAGGTGTCTTATGTCTTATTTTGTTTACTTTTTTTACTTGCAAACTGAATTTTCCTTTAAAGCATCAATCTGAAATGTTTGCCTCTCTGTCGCCATCTCTGTTTGAAACATAAAATTACAGGTTACTTTATGTACTTTTCATTACATCTGTTGAAGTCAAATTAAGCCATATTCACATTTCCCCAGAAATCGGACCTGACAGCTTACTGTTGCAAATTGGGGTTTTTTTGGGGGACAATTTTGAACACTGATCTGTTATGAACTTGCTCAATAACTCATTTGATTACTTTATCCAAAAGAATTAAGGAAATGAATTAAGCTTTAACAAATAACAAATTCTACAACAAATGCATTAAAAAATGTTTTATTACAAATATTTACAATAGTTTGCCTATAATACAACTTGAAATCTAAATAGGCTTTGAAATGAACAACAGTGTTTACCCACCTCTTGTTTTAAGCATTTTCAAAAAACAATCATTCTTGGCCTGTTTTACACATTGTTTGTTTTGAGTCACACAATCTCGGTACACTGTCTATTATAAATATACATGTAGTATCAGAGTAAAGATTACAACAGACGAGTGAAATGTAATTAGCAATAATCAGTGCAATAACAGTCAAACAAACAAAAAACAGTGGCACCCACAAAACCAATTACAAAAATGAAAGCCATCTCCAGCAGTGCTTAGCTACCATGAAATGATCAGTCCACTGAAAGTGGAGAAGCATCAAAAAGCTCCATTTGAAATTCCAATTAAAGACATTTACACTGAGGCACATTTTACATTTCCTGCTCACAATCTGCTCATCAACTGTTCAACAACCCCCAAATAATCACTCTCGCTCTTTTGGCTTTTGTACAGCAAAAAATGCACGGACCTACATGAATGATCCATGTTCATCTTGAACCCATGTCCATTCTCTCATATTTACATTTTCCTTCTCTTCTTCATTTATTAGACCACAGACTGGGTGTGGTCATTGTAGGGCTGATGGTGTCCTTGCAGGCCATTTTGGGACTGTAGCCGGGAGAGTGGATGAAGGTTGGACTGTTGGGTGGGGATGAGGAGGACAATGAAGAAGAGGAGGAGTGACACGAGGAAGACGAAGCTTTGAGCTTAAGCCATTTTTCACCCAGTGCCTTGGCAAAGTGGTCGTCTACAGACACGCTGGTGGAGGTGGTTCTGTGATAGTTCATCCCAAGACTTCTCTGGAAATGCTCCTCAACATGGTCATAGCTGTGTTGGGTAACAACTTTACAGACACAAAAGAGACTGAGTCAGATAATGATACGTGTAAACTTCATAAACAATTCATTTTCATTAGGATCAAAAGGTGTCTGCATGAACTTGTTAAAGCAAGAGTAACAAGTTCTGTGACTTATTTACAAGTTTTCTACAGCTTATTTAACTTACTTGTAGAACGATTGCAACAGTCTCCAGGTTTTTTTGTAGACCTTGTTGCTGAGGAAACGCATGTGATAACAGAAGGTCGAACCTGTAAATGACATCAGAATTAGAAAATCTCACAGTTCTTCCCAGTAATATTGTAAACATTATATTGCAGCAATCTAAATACTTTATATACTTCGCTGCAAAATTTCTGCATTGTGACAATCACAAATTCTAACAGTTATGTTATTAAGGGGTTCAACACTGTTACTCCCTCAACCCTGATGCCACTATCAGGTCAACAACAGCGCTGGTGCGTTGAGACTTGTTGACAACATTCCTCCACCCATTGCTCACATTTTCTCCTTGAATCCGGCTGGATTGCATATCTGAGGCAGGCAGAGGCCTGTCCATGCTCTAAAGTGCCACTCTCTCAGAACACAAAAGTGCTTTCCTGCATTATGTTGTGTCTTACTGATAGTGGGGATAAATGCTACAGTGGCCTCAGGTTAGACTCTGAGAGGTGGATGGTATAATAGACTGAGCGTGTTCAGTCAGCACGTACCACTGAAAGAACAGATGACTGGGCGGACCAGGAACAAACTGGTCTCTAAATTATGAATTAACATGAAGATCTAACTTTGGGAATAGACTGGGACTTATGCAGGAGCATTGTTTAGCCAATGCCTAGCATCCACAGCATTTAGATTTATTATATCACTATGAATATATTATTCATAGTTTAATATATTATTTATATTTTATGCATAATGATTATTAATCTAAATATTGTATTGTTAATTAGGTTTTTACTTTCTTTATTTTTTTCATCTTCATACAATTAAGCTTTGTTTAGTTGACAATAGAAATAATCACCTGTATTTGTCTGACTGTTGTAGCTTTGCTCTGGCTCTCTGTTTTCTCTGGTTCTAGGCGTGGCTTCTTGATTAGGGCTAGAGGCTCATCCATGACTGGGGTGGAGTACACTGGGCTGGGGATCAGGTGAGTTGGACTGGCTGTGGGGCTCCATGTGGATGTAGGGCTTTCAGGAATACTGAATCCAGATGTTCTCCGAACACTGTTGGCCAGGCTCTTGCTAAGGGCCCTCTCCCTTCTGAAACACACAGTAAACAACTAGATCTTATAAACAGTAAACAACTAAATATTACTCTATTGCAAGAGTAATGTTTGTATTGGTTCCACACTGGTTCATGTCAAGCTACTTTTATATACAAACAAACAGCAACTGATTGATTTGAGATTGTTGGTAATGAATGTACCTCTCCTCAAGAGTGCGTCCACTCTCAGAACCGTGTTTGCGCTTTATTGGATGTGCAGGACGCATCCGCACCCTGTCACTGGTCATATGGCGAAATCTGTCTTCGCTTCTCAGATTGGGTTGACCTGTAAAAAAAAATAGAAATTATGAATGACATCGCCGCAGGCTGCTCACACGATCGGTGCCAGTTGTTGACTTTTTTTTACTTGTGAAAAGGTGTGGCAAACAGGTAAACAACTGACTTAATCCTTCAAATTTCATCACTGCTTGTGTATCTTAATTGTGGGAAAAAACG
Source organism: Botia almorhae (assembly GCA_036877575.1). Classification (NCBI taxonomy): domain Eukaryota; kingdom Metazoa; phylum Chordata; class Actinopteri; order Cypriniformes; family Botiidae; genus Botia; species Botia almorhae. The sequence goes on from JAZGTJ010000533.1 coordinate 46,382, forward strand.
TGGTCGGGCCACCGTTAAATGTAAACTCCGTTAAGTGGCAAAGCCAGATGAACTGGCTCTGTGGGTAATACTGCAGAACTACCCAGCTGATTCACCGCTAACGGTAAATGTCATTCAAATGTCGGAAAACATGCAAGCTAAAAAAACGACATCGGTGAGCATATGAAGATATCATTGGCTTGTTGTTCATACCGCTTAGGGGGGGAAACAGGCTTTGTGGGTTAAGGCATGTGAGTTGACTCACGGCGTGTTTACCCAACACAATAGTAACAGACTAATCCAAACTGAAATACACATTACAATTCATATGCTAATATTCTCAACTGTGTCATGCAAGGGTCTCGTCATTAAAGTCACAGTACACAAACTGCTATGTTTTATATTAATTAAAAAAAATACAATTAGATAAGTAATTAATCTTAATTAATAATTAAGTAATATGCATAAAAAACAAACTGTTTTTTGCTGAAATTGTTATGCTATGCATTGTATGTATAATGTAGGCCCATGAACAATCACAACCCTGAGGCTTCAATGCGTAATAATAATACAAATAATGATAATACATAGTAGGAGAATTTATTTGTCTTTTGTATTTTGGTAAACTTGCTAATTAATTTACTAAATTAATTGTGTGACGATACAGACATATGACTTTAAACCTGCACTTGGTCCTTAATCCTTGTTTTTAAACAGATATTTTACAACATCCTCTTGATTCACTCTGCAAACGTGCTACAGATTTCGCCTATACTGATCTGTAACTTGATAGGGTTTATCACTCTTTGAGTCATTACCACAATCTACTGCTACTACACCTGAACGCTTACAGCACCAACAATTATTTGATTACATGTTTTAGCAAGATGGAAAAGCCCAAAACAAGATCACACATAATTGGATGTTAAATAAGCCACATTTTAGACCAGTAAGGACCTGTGTTGGCCTGATATTAGCACTGAAGCATGTTTAAAGTCACAGAGGAAGTTTAGCGATAAGAGACGCTATCAGACTTCAAGCGGATAACTTTTTCTAAATGCCCAGATGGCCTGGATGATGAGGGGCCATTGTTGGCAGACCCCTCCATACATATACACACACTCAAAGAAGATCTCTCAAGCACTGGACTGTGACAGGCTGACTCTGCATGACAGTGGATGGGGGATTGAGTGTAAACCACACCTCGCACCTTGACTGATGACTGATTTTTAATGCCTCAGGGAGGGATATTTTTTCAGGGATTTTAAAGACAAAAAGAGTCCCACATCCTTTCCTCTCGTCTTCCTTTCATTTGCAGTCTTACAGATGTCAGCTATGTCTTTATGTCAACTAATCTTCAAAATACCAGAACGTCACTCATCTAATCACTTATCACACCTTTTTTACTAGTAGTTAAAAGTTATTTTCACAGAGCACTTATTAAAAACCATAGCCTACGTGAAATTAATGGAAATAGCATCATCATGGAACACACACCAAGGTGACTGTACAATTTATGGTATTGAATTTATATTTTACAATACATTTAGCTTAGTTATACATTTGGGATAAAACAAAATAATAATAATGATAAAATAGCCATAACTCATTGCATAATGCAGGCAAAAGGGTCTCATAAAAGAATTCTTAGCCTTAATTTTATAGTTTACACTGTTGAAAAAGAAATGGGTTGTTATATTTAGGTATATATAGGTGATAATTACCCTCCAAGATGTATACTTTAAAGCCACTGCTCATCCGAGTAATGTAGTGGAAATTTGTGACTGCCATGATTCCAAATCTTCAGTGTTGTCTTAGTAAGCCGTGCAACGCTACACTTAAAGCTTAAGTTCTGAGCTCAGGTCTGTTTCTCACTGAGCTTTGTATTGTCACTGAGCTCAAGTGTGCTGTGTTTTCCATGAAAATCTCCCTCTGCCTTATTATTGGCTGGTTGGAGGTCAGGCCCCTCCCTCTCCCTGCTCTTTGTCTGCTTTAGACGACCTTCCACCACAGGTGCCTTATGGGAGGAGTCAAATGAAAAGCTGTGAATTGCTTGCTGTCTATCACTTCCCCGCCTCAAAAATGGGCTATAATGTACCAGTTAAAATTTAACTGGCAGTAATATTGTAGGTTACATTTTATAATAACAAATATTTCATAATACATTATTCTAATGCTTGGTAAATATGATATAAAATCTACTTTGACACCACTATCAGGGTAAGTAAATAAATCGTGGTGCAAGATGTTCAGATTTAATAAAAGTACAGCACATGCTGTCTGATCCAACTACAATTTAAAATAAACCAATCTGGTTAAAGTGGCTCTACCCTCCCTACCAGGTATCAACATGCCAAATCACCAGGGCAGAGAGATAAATGGTTTTCTTGTTACATTAAAAAGGAAAGACATTTCTTGAGTGTATAAACTTTGTTGATCTTAACAAGCTTCTTTACTAGACCATATTCATTATGAGATAGACTTCAAACTGAACGTTTTCAATTCAATATTTAAAATAATATTTAATTGCACTCTATAATTTTAATGAAAACACAATAATCCATGTATGTACGCATTTATGCAACATTATACGTGAATTTTAATATATATACTTTTGGAACTTCACCATCCTACTTTTCCTTTCCTAGATCCACTCAGAATCCACAAACAAGTTCTGGTCTGTTCTTTGTTTCCTTTCTTGGAGTCAACACCTGTCGACAACCCCTCCCCTGCCCTAATCTAAAATCTCACCCGACTGCATTTTTCAGAGTGTTTTGCCCACCTGAGCTATACTAATTCCACTATCCTGCCCATACATGTAGATATACTGTGAGATCCCAACCTTTATGCATTGGTTAAAGGACAAAGACTTGGAACTACTGAAGACAGCTTTGTGCTGCGTGATCCTGTCTGTGCATGCTAAAGCCTAAAAACACGTGACTACATACGTGACTAAAAAACACACACCCTCTGGACACACACAGTTAACCCCATTTGTTATACAAGGAGACCATAATAGAGGTATGTGTAAAGGGCCACTGTATGAACTCTTCATGAAAATGACACTTCTACAACTGTTACAAATAAAGCTAATGCTACTTGCTTATTTCATTGTTGTTTTTTGGGCTGTCTATAAAAATCAGATATATTCTAAAATATAACTTTGATTCCAAAACATTCAAATTCCAATAAATTAAATTAGCATTATGCAAGAATTTTGATGTGTTTTACTGTTTACTTAAACATGGTTTATTCTGTAACACTCTCTGTGTGCATCTGATTGATTGCTTCCAGCACCTGCTAATTAACATTGTAATTACTGCCTATAAATATTTACTCTGCTCACTCCCTATCATTATTGGATTGTCATATATTTTATAACAGAAATTCACAGGAAACCACACACAGTGTGCATTCATCATCCCTAAAGAGCAGTACATTCATGAGAAGCAGTTGTGTTGCTTGTCAATGGCGGGGTAACATATAGAAAGCAGTGACCTCTTGTGGTACACAACAAGAATAGCAATTATTCAGTTTATTCAATAGTAATGTTAGGTATTGTAAAAGCTGTGCTGTCTTGATATGCAAACTAATATTTTCATTTTTGCTTCATTTGGATAAAACACTATACATAAACCTTTCTTACATTTACGAATATACAGCTCTGACTCTAGATTATACATTTATACTATGGTAAATGTCACATTATCATATACTTTATAATATAGTTATAGGTCACTTAGAACTATCATTTAACTTATACAAAACGCAGCATGTTTCATTTTTATATAAAACCCCTCCATCACTTCAAAAACAGTAAAAAATACAACTTGATGGGTGTTTTACATATGTGTGTTAGGCGTACAGTAGGTGTAAACAGTCATTGTTTTTTGAATGTCACAGAGTGATGGTCTGAGCCATTCATGTGTCTGCATATCAATGCTTTTGCTCAATCACTAATGGAGCGGCATTATAAAGGTGGGTACGCTTTCTTTGTTAATGTGATGGCTTAGAATTGGGGACAGCACCAGAAGTGACACTTGACTAGAATTCAATGCCTATTGTGCACTGTATGGACAACCTTGAGCAACTGGTCCCAGATGATGTCTAATAAATATTTTCACAGGCAGTGGGACCTGTTTCCCTGTATAAACACGGTGGGCTATCCATAATCCACTATCAGGATGAAATGACATGTGGAAATGTAGTTTTATAGCACTGCAGTGTGTGTGCTTATTTTTGAGTGTGTTTCAGAAAACAGAAGTACAGCATTAGGGAACAGGGAAAAGAATATAATCAATGCACCATGTACATACCATGACCAGAAAGAATTAGCTTCAGACAACATTAGGCAGCTGTTATCTACAGAAACAGAGTGCAAGTATATGATTTTTTGTTATCTCAAACCTGATAATGTCTCTTGGCATCAGCCATGTGTTTATAATTTAGCTGCACTGAGTTAACAATGGCAGCTATTTTTTTTATAAAATTAGCTTTAAGACATTTTAAAGCTATAAATTTACATTTATTCATTTTAGCAGACATAATAGGTTGTGGAAACATTAGACTATGATTAGAATACAAGTACAAGCACAAAGAAGTGTTGGATACTTTAAGAGGGTGTTAAAAACCCTTTAAAATATTTAAAATTCTAAATATTTAAGGGGTTAATTTATTTCCCTCCTAACAAACCCTTTTGGTTTGCATTAGACCATTAAATAGGAAATGATATATCAGTCATTGATTTTTACTTACTACATACATAAAGCTCTGTCGAGGTAAGATCTGGGAGCTGTAGACTAGGAATTATAGACTGCAGTGCAGTCCCACTGTAAAGGTCTGGTGTAAATAGCTCACATCTCAGGTTGCATTGTGTGCCTGGAGGTGTCTGCAGCCCACTCCTTCGTTTTGTGCTAATGTGGGTGTAACTGATTTACCACTTAACTAAAGAATGGTAATGATGCTTTGCTTATTGATAGAGCCTATCTGTCTGCACAAGGTCCTATTTCATTATTTCACACGACACTGTAACAAAGACTGAATCGTATCATGTTGGTACAGATGTGATCATATCAAAACCAAAGGTTATATGTGACCTGTGCTGACAAAATGATTTGGAATAAGCAGGGGCTAATTACGAGCTACTGGCAAAGTATATGAAAACTTTAAATTTTAGTCTGATTTAAAGTTTTCACAAAAATTAGTTCATTTAGCCCTCCTTTAGCGGTCTTGTGCGGTCTCAAGAAAACTTGTGCTTTCACAGCTACATGCCTTAAACAGAAACTGTCTTAAACAGAAACTGACCAAAACAAAGCTACCAAAAAATAAAAAAACTTTAGTCTCTATACAAGTTACAGACATACACGCTGTAGATTCCCTGTCCAGGGTTCTGAAAACACTGACACGATGGGAGTTGTCATGAAGGAACTGTCCAGGGTTCTGAAAACCTATCCTAAGTTAAATAAATGACAGACATAAGCACAGACATAACATACTAATATTTTTAAAAGCCGTAAAAGTAATTCGGTGATCAATTTGTCATTTATCTAATTCATTTAAACAATATGGCTTAGTAGGCCTAGACGGTCCCCGGAGCAACCTGGGTTTAAGTATCTCGCTCAAGGGCATAGTGGTGACAGTTCAAAGATCGCCACCTGCAGGATTTGAACCAACAACCTTTTATTTACCAGCTCAGATTTTTCATCACTAGGATACATCACCTACTGTTAATTATGCTAAATCGATTTCTCCTGTTTCCTTTACATGAACAGAAGGACTTGTCAAAGCAGCCTTTTCATCCTATTCATCATTCATTAAAACACAGCTCGGACCCGTCATGTACGTATAGCGTGCGCAAACAGACTGGAAAACCTTTGATGGGTCAGGAAAAAACGACAAGGGTCAATGTAAAACATTGGGCGGAATTTCAGGACTGGATGGTACGAGTGACGCAATCTCTACGTTTGCAGAAGCCCCAGCCGCACCCCCGCCTTCAGGAACCCGGACCGGATCGCAGAGAATCTGTCCGAACGACGACGGGAAGACCGAGTTCCACATGCGACATTTACTACCTTCGCGGAGCACACTTTTTACAAAGTGCCTCTTAATACCCAATGTTTTGTGTGCACGGAATAAAATCTAGGAGACATCATTAACATTCGCGGAAGGAATTGCGATTTATGGCAATTGTTGAACAAGATTGTCAGTGCTGTAAGTCCATTAATCGCAACAATTAAGAAAATATTTAATCTTTAAACGTTAATAGCGTTGTTTCCGTTTCTTTCAGCTGTTGCAGTGCAACTGTGCATTTTGAATAGACGAATGCAATGATTTATAGCGAAACACGACCGTTGGTTTAAGGTGCACCCTGGAGAATTGCGTATATCGACTAATTTTTTTACGAGTGGCTTTTAAACTGAGACGGGGGGTTACAGTCTAGATATCACATAGTTGATCAGATCCCCTTTCGCCTTTCTCGTGTCGTGCAGAATCCATAGAGCGATAGTTTATCGCTTCTCTTATTCGACGCGTCTTTTCTCATCTTCATCATGAATTACCTGCGACGTCGACTGTCGGACAGTAATTTTATGTCCAACTTGCCCAATGGCTACATGACCGATCTACAGCGGCCCGATCCGCCGCAGCAGAGCCCTGCCCCGGAGATGTCGCCCGGATCTCAAGAGAGGCGTCAAACCCCCAGCCAATCTACCGGCGCTGGCTTCTTTTCCTCCCTTTCCAACGCCGTCAAACAGACCACCGCCGCGGCCGCTGCCACCTTTAACGAGGCCACCGAGAGAGGAATCGGCTCGAGCAATGCCAAGATCCTTCTGGTCATTGACGATCAGCAGACAGACTGGTAAGATCGGCCTGGGGAAACATTTGCATGCCCGTGGGTTACTCAAAAATGTTTCGTGAAACATAAATCAACGAATCTTGGAAATATTGTCTATCAACAGATTGTTATAAAAATGTATCAATGGTATGATGCTGGTGTTAAGGCATATGCTGCATTTAAGACAGACACGTGTTAAATGTGGACAAGTGATGCTAATACAGGCCATATGGAGTTATTATCCAAACGTCGTGACTCATGTGTCTATAGGCCTTTATCAGTCTCGCGCTCCCTCACTGTCACGCGCGGGTTTATGTATTAGTGGGTGTGCCTGTGCGTATTTTACAATTCACTTTGGTTTTGGGTTCAGGTGGAGAAACACTGAGACATTATAGTAAACTAAATTGCATCACCATGCCCAAGCTCTTTAGTCCAATATCCACATATCCTGTCTTATTAAGTCTAAGAATGGATTTGCTTGGGGCAAACATAGTAAATGCACAATCCTTGTGTATACTTAGAGACCTAAGGCTGCCATTAGTGATTTACAAGAGATCCAGTGAAAAACAACAGCTAAAGCAAAAAGAGCTTAACTCCATATGCATTTAAGATGCTTTTTGCTGGATTTTTTTGTGCTAAAACCACGCGTTCCGTTTTTTTAAATGAGACATTATGCTAGAGAAAAAATTTGAAACGCATCATTTTCTTTACCGTTTCAATGTTTCATGTTTGGACTAAATTCAAGTAGTTTTGCTAATTAAGACCCACAAGAGTACCAGAATGTTCTTCTGTTCTTTAGGGCAAAAGTGTTCAAAGGCAAGAAGGTTCATGGTGAATGTGACATCAAAGTAGAACAGGTGGGAATTATTTTTCTTTCATACTGAAGTAGCAACACATCTGTGCCAGTTCCTTGTTTAATGAATTCAATGCCCTTCAGAACATATTAGCCCATCTTTCATGTGACAGGTCTGAAATCAGTTAGTCTTAGAGGAAATGATAATGTAAGGCCCTCTCTTTACTGTAATTTCTTTGTGTTAATAATTGTTTTGACATTGAATTAAATTTGTTTTAAATTGTGAAAAGTGGGATGCAGACTATGTATTAAAACCATCCCCAGCAGTAATGAGATGCAGGATCTAATCTGTTCTAGAGGAGAATAAAAAAAGAAATCTATCAATCTATTTTGTTTATAAATAACATCTCAAAATAATTAGTCATGGTGGCATGGATACAGCAATTGTGGTAGAAGCTTTACAATAAAAGTTAAAGAACACTGTATTATACTGTATTGAACTGTATTGTAGCATAATTAACACAATCAGGGCTCAGGTGGTGTTTTGTGTGATAAATCCTGACAGTGTTACTTTACTGATTATGTATTGATCCATTCATTGATCTGATTATTGGTGACTTTCATTGATGTTTTAAAGGCTGACTTCTCTGAGGTCAACCTGGTGACTCACGCAACAGGGAGCTATAGCGTGGACATTGAGGCCATCCGCAATGGCAACAAAGTCACAAAGTAGGTTTCACATGTTTTCCTTACTCAATCTTGTTTCATCAAACAGAAATTTGGTAGGTTTATTTTGATAGTTAAAGCTGCAGTTTGTATTTTTTGTTTTTAAATAAATAAAAACTTGTTATTAAGGGAGTACATAACAGATCAGAACGTTCTTGTTACCTTACCCTGATTCGCAATGGTAAGTGTCCTGGGAAATGTCATTTAAACTGCCACATCTGTAAACAGAAAGACCCGGTTATTGTTGTTCTTTAATTTTTCATCCACGTTAAGAAAATAACTCTGCAAGTAACTTGCAATTTTATGTTTTAACCAGAATTGGCGCTAGAGAGCCAAAAGTTATGAATTGTAGCTTTAATTTAGTTAGCAAAAGCTATTTTTAAAGAACTAGGCCAAGGTGAAACAAATTGTACAGTAAAGTCTAACTTACAGTATTGGACTCAAGTTGTTGATTGCTAACAATTGTCAACAGATTGTGTTACACTGCAATTCTGTGGCCATTTAGGTGTTGTAAGCCAGATTTTGTGCTGGTGCGACAGCATGCGTTCAGTATGGCCAAGAATGGCGACCACAGGAACATTGTGATTGGACTTCAGTATGCTGGCCTTCCCAGTGTCAATTCTCTTCACTCTGTTTACAACTTCTGTGACAAACCATGGGTGGTGAGATGTTATGCAGACATTTGAGATGGAATGTATAATGCATTGTAAATATATAGAGTGGCCCATAGTTTTTTAGACAGATTTTTTCACATAAATACTTAATATGCTTCCAATCATAAATGGACCATTATTGATGTCTTATACACCTTTTACTGTTTAACAACCATGACTGTTAATGCACAGTATCTGTTTGTTTGTTTGTGTGCGGGCCGTTGTGCTCCTCGCAGTTCGCTCAGTTGTCCAGATTGTACAAGCAGTTGGGTCCAGAGGAGTTCCCACTGATTGACCAGATTTATTACCCCAATCACAAGGAGATGGTGAGTGTTTAACCATCTGTCTTCGTACTGCTACTGGCCCTCCTTACCAGTAAACCTTACTGCTGGCTAAAGCTACTGAGATTCTCCCCCTGGTCTCAGCACAGAGTTCCCATCTGTGGGAGAGACAACGGCATTTGGATGCAGTAAACAACAAAATATAACTGATTCATGCATATTCAGTGGCCCACTTCGGCATCGCCCCACGCAACTTAGCCCAGTCCTGTCTAGTGTTGAAGTCAATAAGCTCAGTCTCAAAAAAGCTTTAATGAACTTCAGGCTGACATAACTCTGTGCTTGCATTTCTGTTTCACAGAGGTCATATTAGAGTTTAATGGGAGACAGGGACATGCTGCAGTGCCACATTATCCCCTACTGCTCCACTGCAGACACTGGCTTGGTTTTCCTCAAGCATAAATAAACCCAGACACACACTCTGCCAGAATGTTTTCTCAGCCTTGCTTTTTGAATGATAAAGAGCATCATTCTCAGACTTCATTTCTCTTGGTTCACATTGTGCCCGCGCAGAGAGAGCTTTTGCTCTCGCCTTTCTACTGCTGCAGCGTTAATAATGTGCCTATCAAGCAACAAAGAGGATGCAAATTTGGCATGTTCTCATCTTAATGAAGAAGAGAATCCAAAATGTTTTAAAAAGTGTTATGGCATGGATACATTAATTTGTATATTAGTGCATATAGTTTTGTCAATGAGTGCTGTTATTAAAATATGAACTATATTTCTCATGTGTTATTAGATCACTACACCTGGTTTTCCTGTGGTTGTGAAGATGGGTCATGCTCACTCTGGTATGGGAAAGGTATGACTGAAACATTTTGTTATTATGTTCTGGCAATTAAAAAAAATATATGATTAAACTTTAATGAATTTTATAAATTGATTTGTACCAATAACTACTTTAATGGGAACATGCAAAGTATTTATTATATTGTACTGGATTGTTTGACTCTTTTTTGGGTTACAGATGTGTTACTTTAATTAAGATTCTCTGTGCAGGTGAAAGTGGACAACCAATATGATTTCCAAGACATTGCCAGTGTCGTGGCGTTGACAAAGACATACGCCACATCTGAGCCTTTTATCGATGCCAAGTATGACATCCGAATCCAGAAAATTGGTGACAATTACAAGGCCTACATGTAAGAGATTCTCACATAGTATTGTTCTGATATCAATATCATGATTTTCTCATCCACTGGACACTGCTTTAAGCATGAAATTGGTCATTAATAATTATGAAACTATGTAACATATCTCCGGTTTGGTATTGGACAGGAGAACCTCCATATCTGGCAACTGGAAGACCAACACAGGATCAGCCATGTTAGAGCAGGTGGCCATGTCTGACAGGTAGATCTGTCTATTACAGCACATTACAGCATATTATACAGCTCCTACAGTATGACATTAGATAATATAGAAAACATTATTAGATAATATAACTTAATATCTTAGAGGTTAATTGTGTTGCTCAGAGGTTGCTCTTTCATATCCTTAGTACTCAGTGGAGTCTTTGGTTTTGTATCAAACTTTAAAAAGAAAGAAAGAAAGAAAACCTTAGACTACATTTATTCATTCTCCATGAAATTGAGTTATTTTGAAATGTAATTATTATTGCTTTAGCTATTATCAGAAAATATTATTTTTGGGGATTAAGCCCTTTGGATCCAACAGTCATTAAGCCAAATATTGGTGCTTTGTGCAGTAATCCGGATTTTGCTTGTTTGCTGTGGGGTGCAGTTGCTGTGGGTGGATGCTTTTAGTGGAATGAGGAAGGTCATCATTATCACGTTATCCCTGCAGGTATCGGATGTGGGTGGACGTATGCTCTGAAGTTTTTGGAGGTCTTGATATATGTGCTGTAGAAGCACTACATGGCAAAGACGGCCGTGATTACATCATAGAGGTAAGAGGTCACAATCTACACCACTGACATGTGCAGAACCATTCATAATATCTTTTTCAAAATATCCTTAGTGCCCTAAACAAACACTGTTTTGCCTACCAGGTAGTGGGCTGCTCAATGCCTCTCATAGGGGACCAACAGGATGAGGACCGGGCTTTGATTGCGGATGTTGTCGTGACCAAAATGAACCAGACTGTACCACAAACTTCAGCTCCCACTGCAGTTCGCTCTCAGGTTAACACACACATTTAAAGACATTCTCTAATGTTCTCCTCTAAGATTCTAACAAAGCACTGTTCCATGCAAACCATAGATCTGAATTTAATAAGCTATTTGCTTAGGCATGCATTGTATTCTCCTTATTGACAACATATCCCTTAAATATGACCTTAAAAATTAATGCACAAAAAAGTTTTTGCTTATGCAGCATGAAGCAATGCAATGCTGCTGAATTAAATGATACACTTTTCTCCCACCATTTGGATTTTATTGTCAATTTAGAGGTTCAGCAGCAAAAATACGCATGCCGAAAACCGTAGCCACAGCATGACTCTGAGATTGTCTTCAGCTGCAGAGCAGAAACTGCTATTCTACATTATTCCCAGATCTGTGATTGCAATGATTCATACCTACACAGATGGGAGAGGAAGAGTGATTCTGGCGAAAAATGTTTTTAGTGTGTAAGCTAGAGACTCAGAATTCAAACACAATCCCTCATCTGTGCTCTGCTTCAAATCACTTCCTTTATTGCCCTCTCAAGCAATAAAGGCCTATAAAGAAATGTTCCAGATAGGCTGATATGTAAATCAACAGTAATCAAACTAATAAAATATCACAGTAGATTTTTATTATATGTTTTATGCTCTACTACACAGATAATCTCTCCCTTATGGAACTTTCTGATCACCCATCCAAAATTGTTAACATAGTAAATGAATGGAAGAAATGTTGCATTTATAAATGAATGTAGATATCAACTTTACTTAACATTTTATGTATGTCTAGAAGATTTCCATCCTCCACTTCTATATTGTGACAGATGTACTGTATATGTGACCCTGTTGACCCTGACATGTTTCACTTGGTTTGAGGTCCTTTAAATAATTTGTATTTTATTCTTGTTTTGACTAAATTTGAGTCTTGTTTGTTCCATTGACTATGAGCAGACATGACGATGCACTAAAGTAAGCTAAAAGTTGACTGGCTTTAAGGCGGAGTTACCTGTGGTTATTTATGCAGAAGGATTTTTCCCCCTGCCAGTCGCAGTGAAAACTGCTGAGCATTCTCTTTCTGCTGTGTGTTCTGAATTCTAATATTTGATATGCTTCTCTCTCTCTTCCTATTTCACTTTTGTAACACTAGGGGCCAGCTGTTTCACCTCAACCAATCTCTCAGTCTAGAGTTCCACAGGCACAACAGCGCCCTCCTCCACAGGGTAAGGGATTACAATATCACAATCCTGCCATCTAATTAGTATATCATGCAATTTATCTATCGTGGTTATATTTTGTCTAATTATCAATGGAAGTCTAAATCACATTATTAACTTTACACAGTAAAATCTGTACAAGTGTTAATACTGTTTTAGGGGGTCCACAACCGGCACCTGCTAGCACTACTGCTGCTCGTCAAGTGACTCCACCACAGCAGCGTTCTTCTCCGCAGGGTCAGCCCCCCTCCCAAGCTCAGTCTGTGACCAGTCCAATTGCCCAGAACCCCCCTGCTCAACAAACCAGGCCGCCCAATCCAGCACCACAGCGTCAACTCAGTCAAGGGGCGGCAGGTCCACAGAGGCCTCCTCCAGCACAAGGTCAGCCCCAGCGTGTCCCGGGCGGCTCTCCTCAGTCACAGAGGCCCCAGCAGGGTGGTCCCCAACAGCAGCCACAGAGGCCTCAAACTGCTGGCCAGGGTCCCAAACCAGCTGGTCAACCACAGCAGAGGCCCCAGCAGCAAAGACAAGGCCAGCCAACCAGGCAGGCTACCCAGGGTGGACCGCAGCCAACACAGGATGAGCCACAACCAACACCACAACAGCAGGGGGGTTCTCGGCCCCCTACCACGCAGCAACCACGGCCGACTACTCAGGGCCAGGGAGGGCCTGGAGGTGCACGACCTCCCCTGCAGCAGAAACCCCAGCCTCCACAGAAACCGAGTCCCGATCACCCAGCCCTGAGTGGATCCCCACAGCTTAAGTAAGATTCTTATCCTCTGTCATTTTTGCTTGAAGAATGTTACTTAGGTTAACTTGGTGTGGATTTTAATTTTCATGGTGTCTTGTAGAGTTCACTTCCGAGTATCTGAATGTGTTTTTCCATTTATTTCATCACCCATTCAAATAATTACATCAGATGGTGAAGATTCCACTCTCCTACATCATTAGATTCATAGGTTGCATAACAACTTGCCTCCCTGATGGTGATTAACAATAACTGTGTGAATTAGGGCAAATCTACGGGGTGAAGATATTGTAGGTGGCTAAGTGATGTCACAGACACACCCTGGAATTCACTACATTACATAACGTGATATTATGCAATTTGTAAAAGAGATTGAAGGGTGACCAAATATGCAATTCTGTATGTGGCAGGTGTGCTTATTATTGGCCTGAGGGGTCTTTCCTTGACTGGTCAGCCACTTATATTATTTTATACCAGTATCCCAGTTGTTCCAACTAAATTCACAAAACAGTCACAATTTCCATCATTCGGGAGGCAACCGATAACTATTTATAGGTGATATACTGGGGCACATCTCTGATATCCTACTATCACACAACTCAGCGACCCTATTTTAGCAAATGGACAAACACATCCAAATGCTTCTGAATAAATTTGCATACTATTTGCAAAGCATATATTATAATGACCTCATAGACAAATTTTGATAATGGTGATGATAATAATAATGGCAATAATAGTAATGACAATTATCAATGTGGCTTATGTGTATAGGTAGACGCATATTTAAAACAATGGAGATACAGAAGTATGCTCACTAGATGATCTGGTATTTTGCATGTTAAAGATGATTTCCTTCAGTATGATTCTCAAACCATTCATGCCCTTGATTGTGGAAATTGCATTTTTCTTAATGGAAATGTGCACTCTGCACTATTTTCACTGTCAAGCAGTTATCAGCGAGTATGAATGTGATTACCCGTAATTTCTACTATTCCTCAATACAGTTTAAAGGTGATTTATTCATCCATAGAAAAGAATAGGCTACTTGCCTGTATGCACTGTTACTGAGATGTGCTTGCGAATGTGCCTCTGCACCTGGATCTTCATTTAGGAATAGTGGCCCCAGAACCAACGACAACATAGAATAAAGTGCATGTTTCTACATCCAGAGGGCCCATTACCCATAATTCCCAAGCCTGATATAAACATTGCACTTATAATTGCTTAAATGAATGACGCAAAAGAAGGCACATTAATTTCATCTTCTCTCTCTGTCTGTCACAGCTTTTTTTCTCTGCCATTCTTTTATAAAAACCATTTCCATGGGTTTGCTGCATGACTTTAATAGCCTCTTCTCCTCTATTGCCACTTCTTTCTTTTTATAGCAAATCCCAGTCTCTTACCAATACATTCAACATTCCAGAAACGCCGGCCGCCCAGCACCAAAGTCCTAGTCAGGACGAAGCCAAGGCTGAGACCATCCGCAACCTTCGAAAATCCTTTGCAAGCCTCTTCTCTGTGGAATAAAACACACACACACATACACATACACAAATACATGCAGCTGAGATGTTGAGATGGAGAGGTCATTATATTTATGTTTACACTTTTACACAGTCTATCTAAAAAGCAAACAAATACAAACATATTTATACTCTGTGTAAAAGGACCAATTAAATTGCACCTTGTGATGTACATCTGTGTAAAATTTGCAATGCAAAATTGTTAATGCACTGCCTACACTGCTTAAAGATTGAAACGTTGAGTGAGATATCACAGTGTTGCTGCAGTTTAGTGTTTGAATCGGTCCATTCGAAACATTCCCTGTTGTATTTGAGTCCAGTTGAATGGAGGAAGGTGTGAAATCCCCCACACACACATACAAACACTCACACTTTTACACTACCTACACAGTGATTAAACCTGGTAAACACAGATATGCTAATACTCGTCTGTTGGTACGTTCATTCCAGGCTCCAATTGTAGGAGGAAAATTATAGGCTAAAGGTTTTGGTGGACACCTTCTTGACTCCTAGAATTAACCACCCTCACACTCTCAAATGTATGACCTAAAATATCACTGCTAATCGTTCAAAGCATGTTGTTTTATTACAGTAAGGATTACCGTCTGTTGGTTTTATCAATGCACTCCACTGTAATGTAACAAAATGATTTATTGTTTAAAATGCTGATGTGTTTTACATGAACAAGGTCTGGATTCTGAAACAATCACCCATTGTGATGTTGTTCAAATTTTCACAAGCTTCCATTGTCAAATTAACCTCGCAGCTGTTAGCACTAGCCACTTGCGATACTGCATGACACTTAAGGAAAACGTATTCGCACAATGTGGGTGGTCTTGCTTTAGTAACTGTTGTGTTGTTGCACCTAGATAGGATAGTTGTAGTGAAAATGTTGTTTTATTTTTGTGAGCAAGCTGTCGCTGCTTCCCTAATGTCCCTCCTCCTGGCACGAACAAACTAATTACACATAATTACACCCTTAAACGTTTAATATGCTTAAGCCATAGAGGCATATGTAAGGACGTTGGTTTTGTGCAATCACATATGTCTCAGGGATGTCCTGGAAAGAAAGACACAATGACCTTCTGTCATTGATCAGGTCTTCCAACAATTACTGTAGAGATTTACCGACCTGCAATTGTGAAGGCCAGTAGAAGGAGGAATCTGCAACCAGATTTCACAGATTGTATTCTAACACTTGAGAATATCTGAGATGAGTGAAAGCTCAGGAAGGTTTGTTTCCATCCAGAATGTTTCACATACAAAGAGGAAGGAATAATAAGCTTTTCACAGCTATTTTGCATGCCTGGATGTAGATGAGAATGTTCATCACACACTGGTCCTATGAAAATGAAAAGCCAAAATACAAAGCCAAGGATACCATCAAAAGCCAATGTCTCCATCGACAGTTTCAAAATACCATCTTTGAATGAGATGTGTGTCACATGTTGGATTTTAAATGAAACTGCTTTCAGTATGTCCAAGTGTGCCCAGTTAAACTAGTCGCCCAAGCTTCATACAATACTCAAGGAAACTGAGAACCAGCAGTGTGGCGGTGTCTTCCACGAGTGAGGTCCCAACACTGGTGTGTTTTAGGCAATATAATTAACTAAACCCACCACACCATAACCCCCCCTCCCCCACCCCCCGCTTCCCGCTCACCAGCCTGTTGTGTATTCTCAGTGATCCTTTTGTGACAAATGGTGCGTTAGTGTGTATATATGTGTATAATGTTGTACCGTAAATTGTCAAAACCAAACAGAAGTGTTGTACAGCTCTTAACTCAACAAATGATGCAAGTGTCCTGTAATACATTTGATCCTTAAAGGTGATCGTTGTTGACATATTGTGGGTTTGTCTTATGATTTTACTTTAATCAGATGTTATATAGGTTGTGCAATATCTTCATTGTAAACTAACTAAACCTATCTGAAAGGTCTGTTCTTTTATTTTATGAGACAATTACAGTTGTTAAATCATCACCAGTGTGTTCATAGATATGATTGTTAGTGGCTTGTTTGGTTCACATATGTTGTAATCTAGATGATCCACCATTATATCATTGTGGCTCAGGCAAAATTTCAGTGCTCTTCTATGTGGTTCGCGTTTTTACAAACTAGCGTAGATGTATGTTAAATACTGGCTTTAATGAATGTCAAATGAACAACTGTGTTACTGATGCAATCAAGATGGGAGGCAAAAGAAATATTTTTCAATAACATGTCTGAATGTTGCAGTACCTGTTGAACCCCTGCCTGAGATGTGTACTTTATAGTTTGATTCTTATTTGAACACTGATTTATATTATTTGCCATATTTACCTATGTGTTACTACTTTTTTATGAAAAGGAATGATTTCCTTTTGAAGAAAATGTCATCAAATTTGTCAACTTTAAAGTAGAAAGTTAATCCTGTTCTTACTGTTTGAATCTAAGTGAGTTCTATCGTCTGTTCATGCCTGCCAGTTGTATAAAGAAAGTAAGATATAAAATTATTGAAAAATATATAGAAAGTAAGTCTTAAATGCTATTAAAATGATAAATATTGTTAAACATTGTGTAGTATTACACAAAGAGATGCAACTTTGATGTGATCTTATATGTAGCTTAATAATAGTGTAAAGTTATTATGCTAAAATATGTGCACCTATTCAATAAAGTCTATTAAATAAATATGCATCACTGTTCTCTCACTTATGCTGTTTGGAAGTCCTTGTTCGGAATGTTACTCCAAAAAACAACTAAATATACATCCTCAGCTGTCATATTGCTCGACAAACAAGCAAAAACTTAACAAAAGACACCGATGTTCAACAAAACAAGCCTATTTAAATGAGAATACATTATTTCGCGGGACATACCTCATAAACCAAACTGTAGACTATTTACGATGTACAAGCAATGTAGCAACTTCCCAGTTTACAATTTTAGGTTGTAAGACCGTTTTCCTGGTTGGCGCATTAATCAGAGCATCTGTAGTGCGCACCAATTATTATATAACTGGATATTCCGCCATTTATCGTAAGATTAGGAAGTGGATACCCACAAATCGTTGCGAACCACCCTCTACTGCGTGAAGTTTAAATGTGGAAAAATTATTTGAGGGTTCAGTGTTTTTAGTCGCTTATTTTATATCTATACAAACAATAGACCATCAACGTTTGGTTGCTTAGCAGTTGCTAGCAGGTATAAAGCACGAGCTTTTAATTCTGATATCATCGCAATGGATGATATAATTAAAATAGGTAAAACATGTTTTATTTTCAAATTAATTATAGCAACAGAAATGTGTCACGATTTTTTTATTTATAACATTATTAAAAAACAATATATACACAAAACAACAAATCAAACACACAGGTTTGTGGGATATCGAGCATGCCTCTTCACTGATAAATGAAATCGATCATAGACAGAATGTTACGCAAACATTTTGATTGCGGGATTTCATTTGACGCCTTACTACCTCTGTACTGCAGAAATACCAATAGGGTTTTGTTGGTGTAGCGGGATTTAGTACGAGAAGCTGTTACTTACTGTGACCACAGTGTGGCACAAGTCGTCAACTTGTTTAGCATTTGTGATTTAGCGATCAGGCAATGAGATCTGCTGTCTAATACTTCCATATTGACCATGCCCATGCTTTGGATACATTAACAATTACACAATAACACGCTTGTACAACTTTTTTTTGAGTTTGTCAGTTTTCAGCTGTTAATAAACTTTATTGGGTCAAAGCTCCAAGGCAGAGTTCTTCTTTTATTGGTCTTATATGCTCATATATACTAAGGATTAAGTACATAATGTCAAAGACATGATTACATTTGCAGCAGCTTTAAATATGGAAATAATTTTTAATCATGTATATTAAGCTTTCCAGTTTTAAAATGAAAGGCGTTTAATGAGACAATTAGTCCCTTATTAGTAAGTTTGCTAAGATTCACTTTACACAGAACAGTCCTCTTAAAATTGCAGCTATTGCTGATATAGTCCTGCTGTTAAACGTGCCCCTTTTACTTAGCAAGCTGCAATTCCTTTGTTTTCTTTTATACAATGAACTCTATATAAATGTTTATTGGCCTATGACATTTGTTCATTCACATTGAACTAAAGCTCTTTTTATTGCTGAAAGGCTCTTTATATATAAACACAAATCATTTCTTGCAATCAAACAGAGACATCTCACTTATTCAGTGTCTGGACTTCTCTGACACCACAAGCCATTATGCACACAACTGTCATGACAATTCATGCTAACAGAAAGGGTGAGAGAGATACTGATGTTAACCATTACTATGAATGGTCAAACGAAGCTAAGAGTATTTAAAATGAGCGATTGTATGTTTGTAACATAAGACTGGAATGTAAACAGTTCTGGTAGCAGATTCTCACAGACGTTTTGTCCTTTAAAAACTAGAAAACCCCACAAGAGGACTAGATAACACTCACTACATTGAACTGAGTACATTCCACAGTTATTCTGTAACTTTTATCACAACATACAAATTTCATTTTAATTCCTTAGTTCCTCATTGATGGGGTCTACTCTGTTTATCACTTAAGCAAATTACCATCTCTTGTGGTCCAGTTAAAAAAACTGTTGTCTTAACCTTAACATCACTTTTAAAGGCAGCCCAGTAATTCTTGTGAATCCTGAACAGCCAATAGGCTTGCTTAATTCCTAGTCCCATAGATGACAAGAGAATTAACACTACAAGCACCAGGAAGTGCATAGGGTCGATTTTAATTAAAAGGCAGATCAATTTTTGTTTCTGTGTACCCCTCCGATTCATTTGACCTATTAATTAAACCGTAAGTACTGTAATTTTGCACACTCCCCGGCTTCCTTAAAAACCATAGAGAATATTTAAGATAATTGTCTAAATTCCTCTAATAGAGAGTGTTACCTGTTACCTGAGTGCTAATAGAGACCTGTTGCTAGTGCTACTGTAAGACATAGTGTCAGTGTCATGTATGCCAGGAATGTTTGTTAATGTTGCATGACATGGAGCTCCTCTGCCTGACGTGGAGAAAAGGTGATTGCTTGTATGCTGTGGAAGAACATCGGAGGCTGATCCTTCGACATATAAATCACTAACATTACTCTGGATCCTTGAATCATGTGAACCAACTATTGCTGTATTCAAACTCATACATCCATACATGTACTTCCACACATTTAATCTTTTAAAAAATGAGTTTATACAAATAAAATACTTTTTTCCATGAAATACATGATTTAGCTTTCACTGAATCAGATGCACAGATGACAAAGTGAAAGTATTTGAAACTTTATCTCTCTCTTTTTCACTTTCTATTGGGTGAGAAAGAAAGGGCATGATGTGGTACATTAACCATATAGAGTAACATTCTGCTGTTCTGTCGCTGGTTGGTTTCAGTACGCTTTTAACCATAATTGTGCTTCTAGATACGTCAGTGATGATGGCACACAAGTCTAAATTGCAGGGTTTCAACAGCTATACGTTGTTTTTTAAGGTTAAAATGTCGTATTGTATACAGCCATATTTAAATAGAGGCATGCTGTCTCATATTCTTTGTCATGGTTAATATTTAAGAGTCTTAGATGTTGACTTTTATAACTGTTAATTACCATCCCAACCTAATTAGACATAAACACTGTAGTGTAATAGCATGCTAGGAAACTCACTGCTGTCTGAACAGCCACCTCCTGATTTCATGATGTTTTCACTGTGTAGCACAAGTGCTTTAAAACCTATTTATAACCCTCGCAGCTGCAATGGCACTAATGGCAATGACTGGAAGAAAGAACCAAAGCAAATTTCATTTGACTGCCAGTTTGCACTGAAGCCACACTAGAATAAGTCCAGTTTCCAAAATGACCTTTAGCTACATGGTAACAGGATTCTTCCACTGACATTTAAAACTGCGTATTTGTGTCTTCATCTGCTCTAGCCAAACAGCCAATCAAACGAGGAGGCCATAAGATGTAACATTGTAATATTAACACAATGCACATTTAGAGACAGTCTGAGCACTCATATATTCTCTCATTGAATTCCACTTCAATGCCACAGCAGACGTGCATTTCTGCAGGTTTGCTGTTGAGGAAGACAGAATGATGTATGGCCGGCGGGATTTATGTGGAAATGGTGTCTGCATACTTGGGGTGATGAAAGGGGACAATTTCATTGAAATCAATCCACTACAACTTGGGGTAATGTTCAAAAATAGGAATTCCAGATTGAAATTGAAAAATGGTACTAGGTGCTACAATATTTTAGCTATAAAAACATATGGCTTTGATAGTATAACTGATAAAAGGTGCAACTTTTTAAAGCTGCAATTTGTAACTTTTACCCCTCTATCGCCATCTATCTAAAATTGCAGTGTACGCATTGTTATTTTCTTAACATGGATGCCAAGTTTAAATTTTATATAACTGGGAAAGGTAAGGAGATTGTGTTGAACACTGATCTTACCTTCTCAATGACTAATTTTCGTACATTTTTAACTAAAGTAAAGCTGCAATTCTTTTTTGGGGGGGTTATAAACAAACAAACTTTTGCCTATCTATTGCAACGTGCAGTTATTTTCTTAACGTGGATGAGTTTAAATTCTAAGCGTAAGAACAAGCTACAAAAGCTCCATCATCCTCATCCTCACATACATGTGATAAAGCAACTTTTGACAGCCAAACACATTTCCTATGAGATCGCACCCAACAGCTCAAATTATAAATCATTATTATAAACATATTGTTGTGAAGGAGAGTAAGGTAAAGAGACCATTTTGAACACTAATCTTTTACGTACTTGCTCAATAATTTTTTTGCCAAACAAAGTTATGGAGTGCAGCTCTTTTTGTTACCCATATTACATAATATAAGACTCACTGTCAAATTAAACCAAATTTAATAATTTAAAACATATTGTCCATAAGTGCAGGAAAATTATGACCATAATGGATTCAGTGGGTGGTTTGCAGTGCAGGGATTCATTTATGCAACTTTTTATTATGCAGCATCATTACTTATGTTCATAAATCCAGGTACCACCAGCCAGACTTATTTGCCCTCCATGATGTAAAGTGTGGGTGCGAGTGTGAGGAGAGCAGAGAAATGGAGATTCCTCTCTCTCTGACAGGCAGATGGGTCTGACAGCATATCCCTGGATTTAAATGAACTCAGAACTCTCTGTACTTCCAAGCTATCACCACCCTTCATTCTTGATGTCCATAAAGTGAGTTTGCTTGGTCTCCATGGAGAACTGCCCTCGGCATGTCATTTCTTAACCTCTGAAAAAAAAACCAGGATAAAAAATCTACACTGCAATTTTTGGCATGTGCGTAGTTGAGGTAACCATGGATACTACAGTCATCTAAGGCATGCTACATCAGAAAGTAGGAGATTTGTGTTTGATTAAGCGTTGTGCATAGATTACATTCATTTGAATGTTTTGACCCTTAAAGACAGTTTACAGGTGGCTAAAGAAAAAAACACGTCTAAAATATTTTTATTAGCATCTTCAAAGGTTGGCTTGCCTTTCATCTTTTGCAGCTTAGCCAATTTTACTCTGCTTAAATCAGATATGAGATGCTTGAATCAGATTTGGCATGAGAGAAAACTCCAAAGTACCAAAAGAAGATGCCAAAAACACATGGCTGAGCCATGTGAGAGAGAGAGGGGCTCTCACCATGACCAACTTTGCGTGAAGGGATGAGGGAATAAGAAAACAATCCCACCCTCTATCCATGTGCCAAGAAGCCTGGCAAGATATTTCACCACACATCACCAAGCATTGCCAGAAACAAAGGTGGCTTTCATTAAACGCTGCTTAAATTCTAGGTTTGAAGCTTCAGCAAGTCCTAATTCTTTCAGGGAAGGTTTATTGGCAAACCAAGTTTCCTGACATCCACAAAAAATAAAAGTAAAAATAAATAAAAGTAAAAATAAATGGCTCTTCTAAAAAAAAGTGAGAGATCTTCAGGATCATCCTGTGATGTTTAATGTAGGTCTCTTTGTTCTAGTTCAGTTCCCAGCTTTCACTAGTACACATTCTGATTTCTGATGTCTCTCCCTAATGCATTTTCCCTGTTCACACTTTAAACATTTACACTACCGTGGATCAGAGAAGTATCAAATTTAATTAAAACATGATGTGTTTACAGCACGCCGCTATAGCATGAATAGTCAATAAGGGTATGTACAGTTTTATGATGTCATATTTTGGACTTTAATATAATCTTACATAATTATAAACAAAGATGTCTTGTCAGATGTCATACTTAAGGGGTGTTATTCTTGCGTTTTCAGAGGGTAGTCATTAGCAAATGTCCTTGTGATGTCTGCACACAGCAAGGGTTTTTCTTAAAGAAACAGCTCACCTGTTCTCCAAACTACAGGCCTGATAAATCTGCAGCACAATAAAAAGTTATAGATCGAAAATCAACAATGTAGAGAAATTTTATAGCAGGCGTTTTATATGTTTGTTTATGTGCCCACTTTTTTTAAATATTATTATACAACTGATTGGTCAAATGGCACACTGCATACCTAACCACTCATATGGGCAATTTACATTACATGATCATGTTCTAGTAAAGTAAGCAAACTAGTTTTAACTTAAATCATTATTTCATGTCCATGTATTTTTTTGTAGCCGGGGCTTGTTTTGTAATAAAAAAAGCATACTTCCTGTTGAACACAAACAAATCCAAAACTGCTCAAAGCATTATTGGCCATTTTTCATGAAGCATTACATTATTTTGCTATAATTTTGATCTTCCTAACTGTCTTGGTTCTTTTCTTTAGTACAGCTGTCATGCTATTAAGTGATTGCTTGTGAGCAAATCATAGTGATTACAGTTCTTTTAAGAAGAACAGAGCTGTAGATTTTTAAATCCAACAAAAACTAAATGTTGATCCTTTGTTAATAAATCATGTTATGGTCGCTTGTGAGAGTGTGACTGATCGTTGTTTGTCGTTATATACTTAAGCAATAAGGTACGAGAGGCCTCGCTGTATCGTGAATAAATCACAGCTGAAGGGTGTTGTTGGGCACGAAGCGTCGTAAAACACAGCTGCTGACCAATCAGAATTGAGGAATGGAATTAACCGTTTTATAAAATGGCATAAAAACATATATAAAAATACATTGTGACACAATTATCAATGCACTTTTAGCTTCCAAATGAGTGTGCCATCATATTTTGCATTGACAACTAAGAATTACATATCAGTCAATTAGGTGCTGTTCAAACAGCCATGCACTTTGTTTGCAACAATAAGATGGTGTTATGCTAATTGATCCACTGGAGTACAGGGCCCTTATCAATAACAGCAGGATTTGCAGTCAAGCCATTGATCACACTCTTCCATGTAAGAGTCTCTGGACTGTCTCTGGTAAACAGCTTCTAATGATGGACAGCCGCTAATGCCTGTGGGTGTCTTGGAAGGAGCCGTATCATTCATGCCTGGGAAGATCAAAATGCTGGACCTGTAGCTAAGCCTCTCTTCACGGCTCTGACGGGCCCTGGGTTTCACATCTTGTGGGAATGGCTGCTGTAATGCTGTATAAATTCAAACCCATATGGGATCAGGCAGATGGTGGGCAGGCTAAACCAATAGGAAGCTGGGTGGCCATGCCAATGATGAGTTGTCACCAACAGAGAAGAGTGATGGAGGCACGGTAGCCTACAATATTAAGGTGCACTTTATAGTTCTATAATAAATGCTGCGAATATAAGCTATAGAGTGCAACAGTGACCTGAGACACCATAACTAAACACAGTGTGACTGTTTCTGGGACTGTACTAAAGATATGAAAATTTTATGAGGTATGCACTGAGCCAATTTATGATTGGTTGTCTGTTTCTTAATAACTTTCCATAACATTCTTTCTTTTTCATTTCTTCAGGTTTAAGTTTGAATCATGGTGATAGTGGTATACAGCTGCAGGGCTATGTAGTCTTTGAAAACAAAATTGTGATTGTGAAATGTTACTTAACCCAGGGTTAAAATGGGTCTTTAACCTGGGTTTAAAAAGACAGTAATAGTTTAGAGTTAAAAGAACTAAGCTGATAACTCGAGCTGAAGACTCAAGGTTGTTGAGTCTTTAAATTTTTTGTCTCTAATGTGGCAAAACCCAACAGTTTTTACTCTGTGTCCAAAATACTAAAAGTCTTTTAATGTTGACCTTTTATTAACTATTTTTTAGCTATAGGCTATGATGAACATGGCAGCTCTGCACAGCCCCCTGAGCTCAGCACAGTTATGTCTGCCAATTCATCTCTCCTGCGCTAAAGACACCACTTCCACAGACACTGTCATGTGATCTTACTGTTGACAGTGTAATGAATCTGTTATCAGCAGGACAGTCATAAATTCAGCTTGGACAAAAGGATAAGGCGGGACGAGAGAGAGAGAGAGAGAGAGAGAGAGACAGACTCAGGTGTTTTCGTGACCTCAATTATCCTCAGAGCAGTTGAGGGGTCATTGGCTAAGGGCCTGATCATTTACTTGACTGAAGCAATGATTTAAAGAGTTATATATCGCACTCAGATGTTATAGCCCTGTAGAACGAAGAGGAAATTAACACACAAATCTGAAAAAACAAAAAGAAAATGTTTTGTATAATCTCTCTCTCTTTATATATATATATATATATATATATATATATAGACTGATAGATAGATGTAAATATACTTTTTATATATTTGTTATTATATTACCCTTTTTATTCTAGAAATTAGCCAACAAGTGGCTAATAAACTAAGTGTGGAAAGGAAAGACAAAAAACAGAGTGGCAAATAAATACAATGTCATCTTACTACACAACGCTTTATCTGTCCTTTTCTCTCTCTATTATTCATACTCAAACACAGCATAATGTTGACACTGTCTTTTCATTGGATGACAAAAGACAAAAGGCAATAAGAGCAGCAGAAAGAGGCTTTGAAACAGAACAGGAGCTGAGTCACACTTCAGTACACACGCGCTACAGAGCCCGAGAGGAAAACAGATAACTAGAAACAATATAATAACATGTCACCTGTCAGTAGTGTTTGACACTGTAAATGGCTATGACTTATTGGGAAATGTGCTCAGCAGATACATACAGTTGCTTATGTCACATGATTAGAAATGAATGTCCATGGAGGGTAGTTCTCTGTGCTAACTGTACATCAGAATTACAAGTCTGTCAGTCAATTTAAGAAGTTGGATGCACACAGCTGGATTAACAGCTGCAATAATGCTTTTTAACTGTCTAACATGCCTGTGCTTGTATTGCCTGCTCCCATGCTTCAAACAACTACATGTAATATATTTTTAAACCATTCTAATAAGGTGGTCATGTGACTGCCAGGGTACAATACATGAGTGATTATGTTGAAAACGCTATTTTTCATTCTGTTTTGAAAATGCTATATTTTATTCCATTTAAATGTGTGCAAGAGTGCAAGGTTCTATTCTTAGAACAGCCTGACGGTGCACATGCAAGACTGTAGTTAGGTTGCTCTCAAAAATCATTATTATAGAAGTAAAGAATGACTTATGTCGATCTCGATTCAATTTAGTCATCACTATTGCGCAATTCTTATTGATGGTCTTTAAACAAGGTCTTTAAGGAAGTCATCAGTTAAACACAACACTATCATACACTAAATTTCTGTGATAATCATGTACATTGCCTTGAATGAATAATTAAACCTCTGATAAATCTCATTTTGTCTTTAATTACCGGAGCCGATCAGCATGATCTAACACCTCCATAATTGAAATCACATCTTGTGACTCGGAACCTTGCCATTGCCTATGCTTAACCAGCATAGTTCTGTGCGCATCGTAAACACGCGCGCGCTTGTGGGAGGTTCAAGCACGCGCACATGCACGCAAGCGCGTGGCAGAAGTCGCGCGCATGCGCGGTCATTTCGCATCTCACGCAAAAAACGCAACGCAAGAGGGATGCGGTCACACCCCCTTGTCTTATCTCTGTACGCCCCCGAGACCCGTGGGCGAACAACAATACTTAAGGAGTTTTATGTAGTTTGCCACACTAGCTAATACGATATGGAGACTACATGATCTCTAAAGTGAACAGTCACCGATAAAAGAGTTACGCTTTATAAATTACCAGATTATCAGCATTTTCTGGATCTAAACTATGGATGAAGACGGTAAGACAAATGCGCACACTCCCGAAGGCGTGATAGACAGTGTTATAATAAAACGTATGACTCCGTCAGTTCTAAATTAATTATTGTATGGTTGTTGTGCTTTTGCACCACACCGATGTCATTTGCTGAAGAGATTAGGTCATTTTTACGAGAGATACGCGATAGTGCGGGGGTCGTGCCGCAGCAATAAAAAGCAAAGTGTGCCTATGTGGTACATTTTGATGCAATATGTAAATATTTAATTTTGCAAAGCACTTTTGAATGACTATGAAACCACTGCGTTTAAGAGAGCTACGACAGATACATTAAGTGCATTTTGATCTAAGATCGAGGCGGATGTCGCCACAACATATATTACGTTGTATGGCGACCTTGCAAATCAGTCAGATTTTTAACTATCCGTTAGACCTTGTAGTTTGATAGGTATCCAGGCGACGAGGCATGTGGTATGTTGTTGCCCGTAGAGAGCTTAGTGAAGAGAAAGTTTAATTACAAGTTTATGTTTGTATAAATGTACTGTATTTATGTATTGGACAGTAACAATTGTGTTTTTAGGACTGGAAACATATCAGAACCTTACTGACAAACATCAGTATAAAAAATAAAGAAAAAGAGAGAAATATGCGAAAAACGTTTTTCTAGATGATCTGTTCAACAAGCCATAAATTCTTTAACCCATAAAAAGACAATATAACCACTGCAGTAATCGCAATACAGCACAAGCATGGTGCACCTGTTGTTCTGAACAAATGTAATGGTTTGTGGAATCAGATGAAAATTAATTTTGATATGTTAACAATGATTGTCATTGTTTTATTAGGGTAAATGCCAATCCATAAAATTAAAACAAAAAGTGACTTTGTAGCTGTTACAATATTACTGTACCACTTTTCTCTATAATCCAGACATCTAAATGATGCTAATGATGTGGGCAGTAAAGTTAAAATATTTGTTTTTCACTTTGTTTTATATAGCATAACATGCATGAGTGCCTTAAATGGAAATGTGAAATGACCCCCCAAGGGCTTAGTGGATTGTGCTGTTGTTCTTATTGATTAAACTTAATAAGAAGTGTAATTTTTAGTAATGTGTTGCTAGACTGTTATTGTCTAAATCCATTATCTTTAGTACAATGGTAAATGAGGCCATCTCTGACCTAGAACAGACTGTGGTTCCAAACTGGGGTACATGTACCATTAATGCCTATATGCATTAAGACTCTAGAAATCTGTTATACTGAAATTTTATAAACATATACATTTCAGTTGTCTTGTGGTGTACATATGATTTCTTATCTGTTCACAAATTAAGCATAGTTTTGTGCATCTGATTTCTACATTACACTTGTATATACATTGCAAATGAGCAGCAAAATGAAATTAAATGTACAAATAAAAACATTGTTATACAAACGTAAGTTTGTTTGTAAGGAGACGAACAGGTGAATAGATATTTGGATGGTATAATACGATCAGACATAGCACTTGGAAAGAAAGGTTTGAGAAAGACTGATTTATAATCATTTAATTAGAGGCAGAAAAAAAATGGCAAAACAAAGAGACCAAACATGAAAGCTCTCACTTTTGGCACAAGGAGTGCTTAATTTTACTCATGGCATTATAAACTGGATTTAAGACAGATATGATTTATAGGTACATTTATAGTTACTTGGTCTCAGAACGCCACCAAAATCCTCTGAGACGTCCTGTTGGACAAGGAAAGACATTTTACCTCCAATAAATCTGTTAAACTCTATAAAATCATCAAGCCGGGTTGCTTTCACAGAGTTACTCAGATTAATCTTATTCACTGTGTCCAAATATAGCCTCTTTACCTCATATCTAATCAAAAAACATGCTAGCTCATTTGAGGAATGGCTTGTTTATTCAGGGAGATAAACCTCATGTGAGATTAACTGCTTTTTCTTACATTTCGATCTGCTGTCATGGTTTCTCACCATGTGAGTCACGCTGTAACTGAAAGAAACTTTTAGTTTTTGTGTAACTGAGCAATGTAATGGACATTAAATGGAAATATTGTATCCGCTGGACTGATTCTTCCTGAGAGCTTTCGAGATTGAATAACCGGGAGTCAGTAAAAGGAAGCTAGTCTTAGACAGGTGGTGATTGACTGTGAGAACAGTCAGTCTCAGTCACAGGTACTAGCGCAAATGCTAGGTGTGAAAACGCCTGCTGATCAGCCACCTTGCATAATGGAAGAAAGGGAGATTTCAACACACGCCTTATCTAAGATGGACGTTCTCTATTATGTTTGAATCTTAAATTGACATTGTCCTCATAACTTCCTTTAAAAAAACTGAAAAATGCTTTATTTTTTATCCTTGTTATATTTTCTATTTTTGGAACTTTCCCTTTAAATAATTGCGTCCTGCTAAATTATTGGTAAATGCTTTCTAGATGGGCATCAAATAGCATCTGCAGACAGACAGGAGATATCTTTCTGCTCTAAATAAACTGGTGTAATCCAGTACTGGTATCTACGAAGGTAATAAATTTAAAGTCAAACAGGGATGAAACTGTAACATTTTATGTACATATTATATCAGTATGATATTTTTTAGAATTTGCCTAAAAACAAGCAGCAACAGCTTTTTATATATCTGCATTAGATCACTTCTTTTTGATCTAGAATGTTGAAAGAAAACAAGATGGAAAGTGAGATGGTGGGTAAATGCTACCTCACCTAAAGGACACCCAAACCCTTAGTCAGCTAGAAACAGAACCATGAAAAATGGCAGCCAAACGGAACCTGATTCGCAAGCATACGCGTGAGTGACAGTGTTTTATAAATAGCTTTTAAAATGTGCTGTTCAGCGCTCTTTAACAATTGCTAACTGGAGAGGTACAGGCGGCGTTCAAAAACTAAAATGATCTTGCGACACGGAGTAGTTATGGGCTATCAGCCATATACACGAGCCTTCAACTCTGCGCAGTCATTCCCAGCTGCAGAGACACTAGCAATGCTTCTAAAAGTGGAAAAAAGGCTTAGTGCTTGTGGCCCCGAATTGTTCCCAGCAGAGATGCAACGTAATAAAATTGTACAAGTCATCCAATCCCAGCAGCATCAATCACTGAACTGCACCAGATCTGATCCGTGATTGAGTTTTGTTAGTTTTTATTTCCAGGTTGTAATTTGTGATCTTTAGGAGGAGATGCCACGGTCTAATGCCATTCCATTTGGATTCAACAGCACACAATAAAGTGTGTTATGTTGGCATTTATTATATCTCTCATAAAACATGGTGATCATCAAGAACATTACTTACATGAAATAAAAACATTTTCATGAGTTTATCTCACTGGCATATGTAGATATCAGTGAACCACCTGGTTCAACATCTGGGGTATGTATATGATAAAGATATATGATAATAATATTCAGCATATATAAACAAAACAATGATGTTAATGAGATATAATGCAAATTAGGCAAGTTCTCAATTACGCTAACGTAATTCACAGAGTAAAGTGTAGTGACTCTGATCAGCTGGTTCATTAAGTACTGATGTCATGTACACATTCATTCAAAATATAACCCATGTATTTTAATAGTGTCATAGATGAAGAGTATATAACAAACACAAACAGAAATGACCCACCATTCCTTTCTTAAAAATGCAAACAGGATATTAATATGATAGAAAGGGAGTTATACTTAAGAGGACAAAGTACTGAGGAACAGGGAAGAATCGGAGCAAGCATAAATATAGTCCATGTGCACAAATATGAGCAGGCTGTCATAGAATACTAAATCTGAATTCTGCATTTTAAATGTAGCAATGCATGTGTCTTCCATATGATAAAAGTACTACCTGAGATTTTCTGGTCCATATGCTCCATTTTTATAACCTCTATTCATTCTATTTCCCCATAGAGCAGAGTGGCACTATTATTAATGGGCCAAGCTGTTGCAGTGCAGTGCTGCAAAACTGAATATATTTTTCATTAGAAAACATGCATGCCAAGAAAGGCTTTTTAAATATGGAAGACAAAAAATATTTTTGAATATTTTGTCAGTTTTAATTGCTAAATGTGTATTCAGTTGCTAATATGTTTTCTCAACAATTTATTAAAAAAAGTAAATGTTACATTTTTAATTTTTTTTATTTAACTGTTATTTTCAACTAAAATAACCCCAAATATTACTTTCAAATCTTCGAGATATTATTATATCATGCTCATATTTAAGAACTTTAATAGTGACTAACACTATGTAAGAATGTAAATCTGAAATCTTTTCACCATTCAATCATTTATTCTCTGGTGATGCTGCAAGACCTTCACATCTCATAATAAATTCAGATTTTCCCATTCAGTGTGATTGTATTTGTTTAGCATTCTGTGATTTTTCTGCAGCAACTGACATTTATGCATAACATGACATGACATTCAGCAAGAGGAATAACACATTTATAGACCGAATTTCTGAACATTTTTTAAACACTGAGAACTCTCAAATATTTTTAGGAGATTCTGTGTTGGTTTTATTATGTAAGTGAAATAACTACTATTGCAGCCACATACTAAATGGAATTTTATAATTTTTGATTTGAATAAAAAGCAACCAAAGCCGTTTTTTTTAGTGCCGTTTCTTCTTTTAATTGATAGGACAGTAGAAAAGCCCAAGGAAACGAAGGTGAGAAAAGAGGGGGTGGGATAACATAAGAAACGACTCGAGCAGGGTCGGTACCAGGCCACATCGCCAATGGAAAACATGTTGGTTTAGCTGATTTAAAGCATTACTGTTTCCCCTCAGCATCTATCTGTTTAGTCATAAACACGTACATGTAGTTGCTGCTATATATACTGTGCATAGGAAATATATTCTCCATTGCCTTGTAAAAAACGCCTCACAGCTTCTTAAACATCTCTAAGTGGATTGACATTTTGTATTGGCAGATATTTGACTAATGTCTATAATTTACTTGTCTGCGTACTTGTACATAATAGTTCATAATAGTGGTCCACAGGAACATTCGTTAAAATGACTTTTCATGCATCTTGCAAATCCAGTGATAAGTCATACAATTTTCATTTTCTCTTTTTTATAACCTTATTATAACCTTTACTAGGTATTAGTGGGTCATTTTCAATAAATGCCCTGATGTGCAACTGACATAAAATGATTTACTTAAATGGTTGATTGGAGATAATGTGTAACTAATACAGCTGTTATTTTCTTTCTAGGAGACACCAACTGAGGGGGAGAAATAACGGGGTCCCTTTAAAATGACACGTACGGATCCCCCTGATATATTAACATCAACTTTGTATCAAGATATAAAAATCAGCCCCAACTCTGGGCTCTCACAGTATTCTGGATCTTATAAACAATGTGATTCACAAATGGTTGGCCCACTGGATCAAAACTTTGAAACTATAAACAAAAGGCATTGCCGTAGCTTTGACTTCATTGAGTCACTGGATGACCCAAAAAACTTCTCCACGTCCATGGAGTATCCTTACAGGTCTGACCAACAAACATTAAACAAGGATGCAGTCTGGAATGGCATTGGACAGCAGGGACACTTACGGTTTTCCTCTCCTGATTTGTTCAACTCAAAATTCTCTCAACAAGTTAGCACAGATAAAGGCAACGAGTCAGGAAGGACTAGTGTTCATGGGAAGTCTCGGTCAAAAAGTGCTCCAAGGGTTCGAGCCACCCTGACTCCTGTACCCATTACAGTCTCCCCACCTGCAACAATGAGGCGCCGATCTCCGGTGGATCCCCAGAGGAGACCTGAAGGACTGCCGATTCGGGAAGCCTCCCATTCAACAACCAAGGCTTTAGTTAATGAGGTCCATCCCATCAAGCTACAACCCCATACTCCCCTGTATGTTTCTGATTGTTTTGAGGGGAACAGACAGGAAAAACAAGCTAACACTCCCCATGTCAGATGCCGTGTTGATATTAAACCAGATGCCTCAGTTCTCCAACACACCACACGGAAAATGCCTACTCAGAGGAGTAATGTTCCCTGGCAGCGTTCCTCTGTTTCAGGGATCAGGAACCACTCTTTCCCAAATCAGACTTTCACCTCTAGAACATCTACTCCTAGTGAGTGCTACAGCATGGACTACAGGCAAGCATATCAGTATCCAAACAGCCTGTCCAGTACTTACATTCAGTCTGGAGAGATCCCTTTTGGAAGGACCTCTCCTAGAGACCCAAGGGAGTACAGAACCCTGTCTAATCCAAACATTCCAACCAAGTTCTTTTACACAGATGATCCTTGCAGGTATCCAGTTCATCCACCTAGTAGAACGTATCAAGATGACCAATACAGTATTAACAGCAGTAACAGCCAAAATCCCTCCCTCAATGGTCAGTATGTACTTGACCCAAGGACTCGCTGGGTTCACACTTTGCCTTTGCGTTCATACTATGCAGACTCTCATCGTGAACCCATAGATGCTTTCTTTACCAGACCATGTTCATTAAGTGAACCAGGGCCATATTTCATATCTCCCCCTCATGCTGAAACATATTATCAAGAAGATCCAAGAGCATATGCTTTTCCCTCAGATACTTCAAAGATGTTCTACACACGGCCTTACCACTACCCATCAGAAGTACACATTCCTATGAGAGCATATCACACAGAGGGTCGAAGACGGCCACACTTGTCCCAGGTCATTTCAGATGACTGGCCACGGTCAAGCATTGCTACATATTCCAGTCAGTACGCATCCTCACAGACGACCCCTCAACGCGTACCATCGATAAGTCCATGGTATCCCAGTGACTTTACAGAACCAAGCCGTTTAGGAGCAGATGTTAGGAACTACTCAAAATCCTGGGACAACATTCTGATTCCACATATGGAGAGAGAACATGGCATTTCACGAGGCAGAAGTTACGAGAACCTTCTTCATCACGGGAGGCCTGGAGTTCCTCCAAATAACAGTCAACAACCAGTTATTGTGAACCTTTCTAGTTCACCCAGACGATATGCTGCTTTGTCCCTCTCTGAAAACTGTCTAGAGAAGTGTGCTGGTGACAGACGAAGCAGTTCGGGGCAGCAATGGTTTGTGACACCAGAAATAACAATTACTGACAATGACATCCGTGCCGCCAATAGTGACAAGAGAGCTGGGGGCTTTAATACACAAAATGTAGGGCAACCTCAAACTCCAAACACACACAATCCACCGAGACCTACAAACCCACCAGAACCAACAGAGAAGAAGAACATTAATTACTCCCTGCAGCATAGCCTTGAACAGCTTGACGAGCTGCTAGCTGACTTGGTCATTGATCACAAACCTCAAAATAGCAGGCGACCAAGCAAGGACTTAATAGATCAACTCAAGCAATTGATGAAAGATGATGAGACAACAGAAGAGAAGAGAGAAACGGATCAAGAGGATTCAGGACTTTTAAACACACAAACAGACTCTTCAAAGACCAGCCCAGATACATTTAAAGACGCAGACAGTGGCTGTGAAGGGTTTCAGAGGAGCATTGAGGATATCTCTTTAAACCACATTGCTGAAGAGGATGATACTATGGTTTGCTCCAACAGGAAGTGCTTGCACAAAGACACTACATTTAATGCTTGCTTGTACTTCAAGTCATGCCACAGTTGTTATACATACTACTGTTCCAGAAACTGCAGACGAGAAGACTGGGACACACATAAAGAAAACTGTCTTTATGGCCGTATTAGTAGTGTTTGTAGGCATATATTGAAACACTGTAGAGAGAACTCTGATGTTCATAAAGCCTTTTCACGCACTGCTAGGGTAGGTTATCTGTCCCGTGGGAGAGGAGTCCTGTTCTTAGGTTTTCCAAACCCTGGGTCTGCGGATAACTTTCTCCAGGTGGGCCTTGAGAGCCTTACCATCTCCCCAACATATCTGTCCGTTAGAGAGCTAGACAGTTTCAAAGACAACCTCGGAGAATACTGCAAAGAGTTGCAGAATGCAGGCAAAGAGTATGACCCCACCGAATGTTTCCTCCTGAATGTATCCATAGCTGTTGGAGACCTAGTGCCTAAACTTCCCTCCCCCAAGTTACAAACACCCACAGTTCGCAAATATGCCAAGGTCTCGTTAGCCTCCTCTAGCCCAGATAAGAAAATCTTTAAGAAAGAGTGTGAAATGGAGACACTGATTCTCACACCGCCTCCTGGAACATCTGACATCGACAAGGACGGCCCAGAGGGTAGAAAAGCAAGAGAAATCTGCTTCATCAATATCCAGAGAGAGCTTCGTACTCGAGGCGTCTTTCTGCGTCACGAGTTCCCGCAAATATACAACCAGCTTTGTGAGTTTGTTGAGAGCAACAAGAGATTCACCCCTACCACCATCTATCCCACTGACAGGAGAACAGGAAAGCAGTTCATGTGTATGATCATGGCAGCATCTGAACCAAGAATGCTTGACTGGGTCGGTGCACCACACCTTTTAGATGACATTATATAATGCTATGCATCCAGTATTATAAAGCATTTGCTATATAGAATATGACTAATGTTTTAAGATATGTATTTTAATAGTACGGCTATATTTGTTGTTTTTCTGTACACCACTAAAAACTAGAAATACTAGAAATAATAAGAGAGGTTTGTGGGACAAAAAGTTGAAAAGCACTGAACAAATAGATATGAGCACATTTACTTTGTCTTAAAATTCGTTTCCCGTTAGCAATTACTGTACATTTCTTATGGCTATATTTCTTGTGCTTGTATGCTACAGCGATGATATAACATCTAGGAGATGTTTGGAGAACCTCTGGAGAAAGTCTACGAAAGTCTGGAAAGTCTTTCTCTTGCAATACAAAAATGTCTAACAGTCATTGGCTTTAGCCCTTTAAGAGAATGAAAGAGCACTTGCATGGATAATGCATGCTGACACGGGAAAGACAATTTCTTTTCAAATTCTGAGATGGTTGGTCATTTCAGTAATTGTACTCACAGATAGGAATCAGTATGTCAGACAAATTATATCAGATAGGATAAATTTTTATTGAGACCATCAGAATTTGTAAATGGCAACTGCTCTTTGTATTGTGCAATATACTGTATTGTGATATAGATACATGGTTACATCACCTAAAATATTAACAATAAATTATGCTTATTTTCATCATATATATATATATATATATATATAATATTTTCATCCAAAATGATTATGGATATTTGCCATATTCTTTTGAGTTTGTTAAAGTTTTCATAGTATTCTTCATCCAAGTTCATCCATAGAACGATGACTGAAAAGTATAAACTGTATATAAAATATGCTATTCAAATTTAATCATTTGTAATGATTGGTTAAATTTAGAAGCCTATAATTTAAATGTAAAATTTAAATAGAAGAAGTGCATTTTTAAAACTATTTAAGCAGTGTGTAAAACATCTTTGTATGGAAGATTGTGTTAGATATAGCACTTTAATAAACAGGTAAACATTCACAGACAGACCAGTTAGATAATGTAATCAACAGCATGCACTGAACAAACCTTGCAGTGATGAAAATATAGTGTGTTGTTATCTTTATGTTTCCATTTTTATCCCGTTATTTATTTACTTTATTTATTATACTTATTTACACATTGTAAATTGTGTTCCTTGGACAAGTATTGCTTTATTTCTGTACAATGGTCAATAAATGAAACCTTCAACACTTATTGGCTCCTGCATTTAACTTACGCTTGATAAACCTTCCAGTAAGTTTTTTTAAGCTTTTGTGTTTTTTGTAGTTTGTATTTTTCCATTGTTAAGTTAGACCAACAAAACAGGTGCTTTGTTATCGATGATGTGTAGCCTATGTCCAAGTATATTATGAAATGTCTGCGTAGAATCAATTGTGTCTTAACGTTTGTTATACAGTATAAAACTAAACATACAGACCTATTTTAAAAAATGTCTAAAATTTTATTTGGATGATTAGACCAACAAATATAATTGTAGCGACACCTGCTGGTTACAACAATTTAATGCCACTGCATAAAACCTTCGCAACCACCGTTACACTACATTTTTAATCCAGACGTCAGGTTTTATAGTACTTACCAGTCATGGGGTGGCCATAAAACAACGCCTTTGTGGCTACAGAAATATTATTAGTACAGATGTCACTGTAAACCGTGTGTTAAACTAAAATGAATGACGTATGCTTAATAAGCGTGTAAATGATCATTGTAACGGATTTGATTTCACATTAATATAACGTGCATCTAAATTTAAATGACAAATACGGTTTAATTCAATGCACGTCATCGAATCAATTTTTTTCAAAGAAAGTACAAACATATCACCGACTTTAGGGCTCTCGCTGAACTAACCTCAGCCTACTCAGCTCTGCCCTGCAGACTATATTTCACATATGACATTTACAGAGACAGTTTATGATCATATATTATTAAGAAGTTACTTAAATTTTGGAAATAAGTTTTTAAACATATATACAAGTATAGATTCGCGGTTTTCAATGACGAAAACAATGTTCAATGCAAAAACTGTTCAATGCCATTTAAACAAAGAATGAATACATCAAGGGTTCATTTAGCTCAGGGTTGTAGTTTTACACCTCTGGTTGTCTGGATGAATATCTACAAATAAATAAGTTCCAAACATAAAACAAGCAGCAATACACAAAACAATACATTAGTTTCCATACATGCTCAGCCAGCAATGCAAATCCATGTTGGTGCTAAAACAGATAAATCTTTTTTATTGTAAAAAAAGAAGAGAAAAAATTGCTGTAGGCAATGAGGAAGCTCTGATCTACCGTAAGATGCTTGTTGCCGGGAAACAGGAAGCTGAGAGAACATCCAGGCACTCCAGGCTGTGGGCAGGATGATAAATGTAGGGCTGCTGGGAAAGCATGTGAATGGCGAACTGATAGCAGCCTTCAGGAAAAACTCAACACGAACGGAAAGTCTCCATATACAGTAACTGTTTTCAATATCAGACTGACCTCCTTTAAAAGCTGCTCTGTTTTCATTTTTAAGAACTGATTTACAGATGCTTTTTGTTCAGATATAAAGAACACATTCATGTACAATTCCTATTGTTGATTTACATAAATGAATTGTCATTTTAGAGCCTATCCAAAACATTTTTTTAATTCTTTTTTTTGCAAAATATGCATGTGACGGTTTTTTCACCACATAGCATCACATTCTCTTTGCATGCATTGTCCTTTTTTTAACCTTGCAGTACATAATATACAGCATATTTAAGGTTGATAAGAGATATAAACACCCTATAAGGGAGAAAGTGAGAGACTAACATGTTTGAGCATCATTTATCAAAGTGCAGGCTCTCTTAATGCCCAGTAGAGGGCGGTAGAAAGCCACTCGCAGAGTGATTCCGTATGAGTCATGAGTGATTCATCTGCTGTAAGGGGGAGATGAGCTGCTGTCTTTGTAATCACCACATGTCCATACACATCCCAGCCCACATGATCGCCAGGTGCTGTAAGCATGGCCAAGACACAAGTCATCCCACAACTTTGGTGACAACAGAATCATATCAGTGCTTATTTATGCTCTTCTGGTGTATTCACACTGCCCTACAAACCATCTACTTAACATAACAGATTTTATCTTAGATATGTGATTTGTTAATTCTTAACTGCATTAAGTGCAGCTTTGTAAATTATATCAAGTTAATTTTAGGGTATTTGGTTGTAGCACAGGGTGCCCAAATACTTAATGCATATTGACAACTGACAGATGCTTTTGGCAGCCACTTGAAATAAATACAGATGTTTTTAGTTGATGTTTTTCATATTGGATAATGGTAGTTGTGCATGCACACTATGCATCTCATAGTATCATTTCACGAGGCCGATGTCATTTCCAGCAACTCACACGCATTCTCTGAAGTCGATACTCTCCTTCTCACTCTACCAGCTTACATAAAATGTTAAAATGCTGAGCAGTGCTGTTGTAAATCAGTCCCCCTGGGTCTGCTTGTCAGAGGTTGGGCTAATCTAGACCAGTAATGCACAAATACACTGTTAGGAATATATTTCCAAATATATGCCCAAAAATATCCCGTTCAGAATTCCTGTATTTATTTGGTTAGAGTTGGATAACATATGGTAGGTTGGTGAGTGCCATGCCATGATACAAAATACCTTTACAGATTGAGTTTTGCATGAGTATATCAAAACATGCCTGTTGGTTCCCTGTTTGGGCAACAAGTTTGAATGAGGGGTATTTTCCCCACCCTCTGTCCTGTGTAGGAGTGAAGATGACTCAGAATCAACACCCACCATGCTGTGTGTTTACTGAACTTTGTGCAGTACAGGACGTGTCACTATAGCTGCATTATATAAACACTTTCATACAGATGATAACATATGCAAACATATATGTGATATAAAAATGTATGTATGTATGTAAAATTGCATCTTTTAAAATAACAGTATAACATTTAGTGCACCGAATGTGGGGTCATCTGTATTTGTGGGTGAAATACTACACATCACCTATTATTAGGAATAATGAGTCACTGTAAAATGGTCAAAAAGACTGTGTGTGCACATGGCTCTACAAAACAGCAACCTTTGCCTTTCCTAACACTTAATCACATGGTCATTTGAGTATGACTTCATATGAGAAACGCTTGTGTCAGTGTTTGTCACTGTGGTGTGGGAAGAGTGCCCTGTATTGTCCATAAGGAAACCCCATGATCTAAGTCACCATGGTAAACATCACAACAGAGTCGATAATCACCCTATATTTATCACAGATACTGGTGTGACCTAAAGTGGCTGAAAAGTCACAGTGACCATAACAGTCATGTTCCAGTTCAAGCATTAAAAAACACCTGCAAAACATCTAGAATAAAAGCAGATTGTAACACAGTTAACGGACACGTCCTGTTCTTTCCTTTGTGCAAATACAACAGAATGTTTTTTTTTTATCAGCATACCAAACAATGAGCATACTTTGTTTTGTAAAGGGGCATGGAGGAACAGGCCTCGTGGTGCCTGTCCCTCCACGTAGAGACATTGTGTTCTGAGAGTAAAAACATCATCTTTTTTAATGATCTGAATTATTGTTCGCTTAAGGCAAAAAGCAACCGTTTTCACTGATTCTGTGAAATCGTATCTGCTTTTCTAGTCTCTGTCCCCATTCAGCAACGAGTATCAATTTGGAATAGGTTTTTACCTTTTAAGAAATTTAAAGAACAGATCGTTCCTTCTCTATGAAAAATACTCATGTTTGCTAAGTGCATCAAATTGAATCACACAAATGCATTTACGTAACAAATTAAAAACTCATCAAAACACCATGCAGAAGTGATGACTGCACTAATCTTGTTCCTGTATTAGAATCCAAAGGCATTGCCTATGGTCGTTTACTGTTACGGGCATATGGGAAGGGCTACTAATATCAGTACTGCTCTCTCCACTAATAGATATTGATTGCTGCATGGTTTCCCTGGCAGTAGTGGAATCATTTCTCAGCTCAGAGCCATTTCTGATCACAGCGAGAAATGAGAAATGTAACAGGTTTGTACTTTCTTGGAAAACATGGGCTTGCTGTGTGGTAGAAAATGGGCTTGCTTTCAGCACACACAGGAAACCAAGATGTGAAGGGGAACCCTGACACAGAAAAGACCCTCCTTAACTTACACACACTTGCTCGCCCTCACACATTCACTCACAAGCATTCAGCATACATGTACTCTGAGTCATTATTTCACATTCTTTATAAGTGTATAAGTAAGTTTTCTTTCAAAGAAAATGGTAAGTTATCACTAGAACATGTTAACATGTTCATTTTTTTGACTAGTTATGTATGTGTATGGGTGTATAAAATACTAAAAGTAAATAGAGCAATTCACACATGCAGGATAAGTTGCATTACACCAAAGGCTACAATGACAGACACCAATCTTTATGTGTACATGCTATATACAGTGCCTTGCAAAAGTATTCATACCCCTTGAACTTTTTCACATTTTGTGTGTAATTTGATCTCAGTATAAATACACCTGTTCTGTGAAGGCCTCAGTGGTTTGTTAGAGAACACTAGTGAACAAACAGCATTATGAAGATCGAGGAACTCACCAGACAGGTCAGGGATAAAGTTGTGGAGAGGTTTAAAACAGGGTTAGGTTATAAAAAAATATCCCAAGCTTTGAACATCTCAAGGAGCACTGTTCAATCCATCATCCATAAATGGAACAAGCATGCAACAACTGCAAACCTACCAAGACATGGCTGTCCACCTAAACTGACAGACTGAGCAAAGACAGCACTGGTCAGAGAAGCAGCCAAGGGACCCATTATCACTCTGGAGGAGCTGCAGAAATCCACAGCTCATGTGGGAGAATCTGTTCACAGGACAACTATAAGTCATGTACTCCACAAATCTGGCCTTTATGGAAGAGTGGCAGGAAGAAAGCCATTGTTAAAAAGGACATAAGAAGTCCCGTTTGCAGTTTGCCACAAGCCCATGTAGGGGACACGGCAAACATGTGGAAGAAGTTGAACTTTTTGGCCTTTGGTGTTATGTGTGGCAGAAAAGTAACACTGCTCATCACCCTGAACACACCATCCCCACTGTGAAACATGGTGGTGGCAGCATCATGTTGTGGGGATGCTTTTCTTCAGCAGGGACAGGGAAGCTGGTCAGAGTTGATGGGAAGATGAATGGAGCTAAATACAGGGCAATCCTGGAAGAAAACCTGTTGGGGGCTGCAAAAGACTTGAGACTGGGAAAGGGATTCACCTTCCAGCAAGACAATGACCCTACAAATACAGCCATAGCTACAATGGAATGGTTTGGAACAAAGAATATTCATGTGTTGGCCCAGTGCCCATTCATAT
The DNA here is from genome assembly GCA_036877575.1 of Botia almorhae. NCBI lineage: Eukaryota > Metazoa > Chordata > Actinopteri > Cypriniformes > Botiidae > Botia > Botia almorhae. Next base: position 88,289 of record JAZGTJ010000533.1, read on the forward strand.
GGCCCAGTCAAAGTCCAGACCTAAATCCCATTGAGCATCTGTGGCAAGACTTGAAAATTGATGTTCAGTCTATTAAATTGAAGCTCAATCTGGCCGAGCTTGAGCTATTTTGCAAAGAAGAATGAACAAAAATTTCAGTCTCTAGATGTGCAATAGCTGGTAGAGACATACCCCAAAAGACTTGCAGCTGTAATTGCAGCGAAAGGTGGCTCTACAAAGTATTGACGCAGGGGGGCTGAATACAAATGCACAACACACTTTTCAGATTTTTATTTGCTTAAATTTTGAAAACCAGGTATCATTTTTGTTCCACTACACAATTATGTGCTACTTTGTGTTGGTCTATTACATAAAATCTCAATAAAAAACATTGTGGTTGTAATGTGACAAAATGTGGAAAAGTTCAAGGGGTATGAATACTTTTTCAAGGCACTGTAGTAAGCTACATTTACAAATGGGAATAGCTGTAAGTTGAGGGGTAAGGTAAAGAGGTCGTGTTGAACACTGATCTTTCATTTACTTGCTCAATCAAGGGCGTCGTAGTTGGGTGAAAAGTGGGACTAAATTACCAGGGTCCCAAGTGGGGGGAGGGCCCCTGAGGAGTGAGGTAGTTGTAGGTAGTTGTGAACCTCGAGCTTACGGGGGCCCATGGCCACTGCTTGTGCATAGGGCCCAGAATTTGGTGCTACGCCCCTGTGCTCAATAACCTATTTTGTTCATTTTTAACCAAAACAGTTATAGATTGGAGCTTTAAAAAACATATGTCAAAGCCTTTCTTTTCTTTTTTAGACACCTTTCTGTCAAATCCATTTGAATTCTGTCAAATCCTCAAAATGATTTTGAGCCCCAGCCCTGAACCTGTCAGCTCTTAGGCCTGGTCGAGCCTACCATCAAGAGACAATTACTGCCTAATAGCTGCTCTGTGAAAAAGGTTATTGTGTTTCTCACTAGCGCAAGTTCCACACCACATTAAAGGCATCACATCAGTTATTTAACAGGTTCTCCGTGGAACAGTCTGTGTCTCTAGGAAATAAAGTGGCTTGTGTGTGCACACTCATCACTTGATTGGGACGCTGTGGGACACACTGCGTTTTCACAGTTGCTGCACTGCAGTTTATCTTTGAGCCAAGAAAGATGATCAGGCCTTGTGTTGCTCTCAAATACAAATACTCTGATGAGTCAGAGTAAAGTCACGAAAGCACATCTCTCCCAGGTGCAGCCAAATGTTCTGCATTTGCTTCTGCAAATGTCAGAGGGCAATAATGCTCAATGGGGTTTTATGTTACATCTAGAAGTATTGATTCACTATAGTATTTAAAGCATGTATATTATTCTCAATACAATGTCAAAAGCTATGCACAAAATCTGCAGAGATAAACAGTTTAAAATATACCCAGTGACTTCTTAAACCCTCACCAGTTTACTGTAGTCTTACTATATAATTTCCCACAGCTTTCAAAGGTCTTGTAGCATTCAGTTGCATAAAGAAAGGGTCTTTGCGATGTTTCATACTGTAAATGACAGTAGGTTGTGGTGCAGGTGGCAAATATCAGCCAATAAAATCTTGACATACTGTCAGTCTTGGCCGATGACTCACTGTTGTGTAAAGGTTTTGGTTACACCGCATACACTTGTGGTCTTGTATGGAACAGAAAATTGTGTCTACCATTTAATGACCTTCAGTCATAAAGCGTCAGAGGCATCTGTCTACCATTGCATTTAAATACAATAGCTTTAAAACATACAATATTATCCTATGTTTAATAATAGTCAAGTCAAGTCAAGTCAACTTTATTTACATAGCGCTTTTTACACATTTTCATTGTTTCAAAGCAGCTGTACATGAATGATAGTTCTAATAATAGTTCTGCTCGAGTATTTTGGAATCTTCATCGTCAATGGAATACTGTGCATTTGTGTTTGTTTGATCTTTGAATACTGCTGTATGAGTAACAGACTTTAAAACAGACATTTTAAATAGATCTCAAAGGTATTTATTTCAAAGAGCTGTTAGATGTTTCACATTCTTTGTCAATGACCTGAAAATCTTTTATTTAAAGTAAAGCTACAATCAAAGTCCCCCAGGGATGAACATATGAGCCATTAGTTTTAGGGGATTTCCTTTGTTGCTGGGTAAAGATCAAGACAAAAATATGAGTTGTTTCAACCATCTTCTGAATTGGTAAACTACTCTATTGATAAGAAACATTCCGACATTAACTTAACATGATTAAGTTCAATGAGGGAGAGAACCCAGGCACAGACAGTCTTAACTAAAAATGTTAACTAAATTTTATCGATTATAAACTCCCATGAGGGGGCAGAAAAACAAAACAAGACTTGAAATGCTTTAAATGAAAACAAAACTAGAAAAAGTCAAAGTAGCACTCTGAAGGACAAGACACGATGAAAGATACTATACACAACAAGAAGCAATACACCAGCACAAGATAGCAGACACAAAGGCATTAAAATAGGGAAAGCAAACAAGGAGGGTAACAAGGGCAGACAGGTGATGGGCATGATCTAATAATTGGATAATTAAGGAGAGAATAAGAGGTCAAGACACAAGACCCGTAAGTGCATGGCACAAAGTAAAAATAAAAAACAATGACCATGTGCTTCCACACAAAGACAATCGACACAGATCACAAAAGACACAGAGAATGATCTAGATCCTGACTCTAAGATACAAGAACCATGACTACGATCCAAGCAGGATCCAAACGTCATGCTCTGACACAATAACAGGGTTGTCAGGATCCTGACATGAGAATTTAGATAACAACCCAAAACAAGGAAGCCAAGATCCTGACTTTGTTATTGTTGTTTTGTATTAGAGTAAAACAAAAAAAAATCTTGAAACTAAAATTCTTCTATTCACATAGAGATATTTGATGATGTAAGAGATATTTGTCCATTGTTAGAAGAGTAATCTCTATGAATAATAAATAACTGTTCGCAACTGAATACTGTGATGTTCTGTCCCGGATCTCACTGAATTAATATGTGCTCATGATGCTAATCTTTGATGAGGATAGAAACATAAGGACAATAATAAGAAAAAGTCATTTCACATTTATTTCTCAGGTTCCTAAAGAAGTTATACGAGTCAATGTGTTAAAGTGTCTTGTCTAATATTTTGATGTCTAGGTAGGTCAATCACTTTCTACTGTGCTAGCACGCATGGTGTCTTTTGCTCTCTTTGTGTAATGGTTCTAAAATATTGAAGGTGAACCCATCTGTTGGCTGAACTTTTTTGTCTAGATACATTCTTTCATGAAATGTTCAAAACAATAAACCTTAAACAATAGTTTAGTAATACAAGCAAAAGAAAAGGGCAAGATGTAAAAGAGATAACAAGTACATCAAGTGCCCTTTGTGAACCCAAAGGAATTACACATGACCTATTTGCAGTGCTGTGGGCACAGACATCTGTTGGCCATAGGCAGAACTTGTCAAAGGAGTTAGTTGATCGTGCTGCCAGTCAGGCATCTTCTGCACTTAATGAAATTAAATATTTGTTAATAAGAGCAAAGGCCTTCCTTTTTACCAAGCAGGAGTCTGTCTGAGCCATTGATGTTTGACAACAAGGCCACCAAATCCTCTCCCTGGTTCAACCCCTCCCCCCCTTCACTTAGTCCTTTTTCATTAGGACATGTAAAGTGTTACTTTTAATAGTAAACATGATTACTCTGATCACTGTGACCTCACATTTGTTAATTAATTATATACACACACAGGACACAAGGTATTCACAAGCTAAAGTTGTCACCAGTTATACTGTCACCATAATACAAATGTCAACATTGCTTTTAATCAACAGCAACATCTACAAATCTCATGAACACTGATAAATATCAGAGAGGAGCTCTGCTTATGAATCACTGCTTACTGCTCAGAACTGCTTTCCTAGCTGTAGTTTTGTATACCTACATTTAAACCCTCTTAACATAAACCCTCTTATTACTATTTTTTTGTAAATTCTATCTTCCAAACTTTTTGTTGCCATTAATGCCAGGTCAGCAAGTTGTCATATGTGTATAAATGTTATACATTCGAACAATTTATTAATCACAATTTATTAATTTGTTTTACAAAACCATGTTTTTATTTTAATTATTATATTTCTAGCACTTGCTAAACCCTATACTAAATAGAATTACAGTGGAAACTGTCTACGTGCAGAAGTTAGCAGATGATGACCAGTCATTTAACATGAGCAGTCTCTCCCTGGAGCAACCTGGGCTAAGTGCTACGTGACATATAACCTGCTACCATTATATTAGCAGCCCAGATCTTTAGCTGTTACGCTACCCTGTCCTCAGCATGACCTAGACATGCACGTTTGCCAAGGTGGCTGATATTTACTCGCTCCATTTATTCCTCATCATGCACTTTACTGCTGAACACTTATTCATCCACAGAGCTCCTTTTTGACATATATCCGTGTTTATGAGGTTTGTGGGTATTGCTCATGCATTGAAAGTAGTTCAGCTGACATTTGTGTATGTCAGCATCAATGGTGTGAGACACCTTCAGATCAGCAGTAACTGCACTTAGAATCTTAGAAGGCTTCCCCTTCAAAGCCATGTAAACCACAACATCACCATGCAGATCTTAACTGTTGTGAACTGTGCATGTTTTGCAGCCATATATTTGTGAAATAACACATTTAAGCAATTTCCTGCGGGATCAATGAATCCTTTTCTGATTCATTTTTTGCTTTTGATTTCATGTATGGTCACATTTTTTATTTTAATTAATTGCACAAGACACAATTAAACAGAAGACATTGCACTTGCTACACAGGAAGTGTGTCAATAATGTGTGTACTGCTAACATCTTCTGAAAGATGTGAACCTGAGAGCAGATTATGAACACTGTCCATATGGTTGTTTCTCACATTGGTGTTAAAGTAAACACCCTGGAGTGTATATTTGGAATGTGAACAAATATTTCAGGCTGGAATGTTCCTGCATTTGGAAACTGAATGAACTAAACATAGAAATCACACAAGCAACGATTTACTAAAAATAGTGTGGCCTGTCCTTTAAACAGATATAATGGTACTAAAATAGCTTTCTATCTCATTACACTAAACCTGTTAGTTAACCAGCAGACTGAGGACAGTCCTATAGCCCTTCGGTGCAATTTAACGGCCCATTCTAGAACACTACTAGACACAGGATAGAGTCAAAATGTCATGTTTTTTATTCAATAAAAAACCAGGAGCCACAAAAATAGGGACTCCTGGAAATACTGAGTAACTGTTTAGGTTGAGGATGTCTTAATGTTTAATGCTCTGTTGTATATGCTAATGTGCCTAATAAAGTTCACCCAAAAATGTCATTTCTATTATCATGTGCTTACCAAATATTATGTACAGAAATACAGAATGTCAAAACTACATTTTTTACATGAAATGAAAAAGTGGATGGGGATCAGACAAAATGCAATGCTTACATTTCTTGACAACATAGTCACATTGCCTGCTTGTTTTGGTATTAGTATTCTGAGGACTTTTAGTTTGTAGTTCTGATATGGTTCTGTTTCGCCCTCAAAGTTGTCACCTGGGTTAGCTTTGTTAGTCCTTGTGTATTTTGTTTGGCCCCTACTCTTGCTTCCTAAAATGTATGTCATAGACACAAGCTGAGTGAAATATGGCCAAAATATTTGGTCCATTTAACAGGTAAAACAGCTACAGATTATAACAAGAGATTTGATTAATATTCTAGTTCTAGCCTGAGTTCATTTAGTGTCAAGATATGTAGTCGATGCAAATGCTTGTATGGCGTCATGTAATGTCTAACTGCAGCCCATGCATTGATGAATTCTAACAAATGTTTTTATAACAAGTCTTTAGGCCAACAAACAAGTCACCGATATTGACGCAGGGCTCCAGAATGAAACCACCAAGTATTTCAACCATTTCTGGAATGTTTCAAACTGCATGCTACATCTGCACAGCTGTGGCGAAGAAATAATGTCCCTCGGAAATGTCATCCCCTGGTTTTATCAGGAGAGGAAAGAGACAGCTGTGCTCATTAAAGAGTCATCTTTAGAATAATGCCCCAGAATTCCCCTCGTGTGAGTAAGTGTGCCATCTGAGCGCTTTAATCCTTTGAAATAATAGATGTTTGATTTCATCCCCTTGACAGGCAGGAGGAGTGTGTTTCTGTGGTCCAGGCAGTTGCTGCAATAAGTGGAGATGAGGTCTACACCTGTTCCCCCAAGACCCTCCAAAGGAACTGAGGCTGCGTTAGCCAACAATCTCTTATGCCAATTGAAACTAACCTGTAATGCAGTTCAATAGGACACTGCAGGGTTTGCCTTCATGAATCTTTTTGAAAAGAAAGATTCATGACACGTCTTTGTGCATGCTTAACTCAAGTTCAGCAAACCCGTTGAGAACAGTGACGTTATGCATTATCCACAGAAATACTGTACTTTAATGTGAAGAGCATTTTTATACACGCTGACCTGCTAAAGTGGATCCTATTTCTTTTTAGAGCTCAATAAAGCTCTGCTATTATGTAGTGTTCTGTTCAGTTTGTGAGAATGAGGTCAGTTTTGTGTATTAAACATCTAATCGTGTTTGCCATGAGAATTGTTTTACCTGCTAATTTAATTACATAATTTTTTTATTCAACATCTCATGCAATTAAACTAACCCCTAAGGGGTTATGAAGATCATTTTGCATGATCAGCTCCTTGGTTTAGCAGAAATTATTGGGCCCTCTAAACATGTCTTTAGGCTGCTGGGTGCAGCTTATAATTTTATCCCTGGCCCCATGAATTCTAAAAGTGGCCCTGGTTTTCAGTGTAGTTCTTAGCTGGAGGTTACTTATGTTTGGATTATGGAAGCTGGAGGTTACTTATCTTTGGATTATGATAATAACAGCACTGTCCTTGAGTGATAGTGGACCTTTATTGAACTTTTTCCCCAAAGAAGCTCCCTGTTTGTTAGATTACAGTCAGCAGCAGTACACTTTACGCATTGATTACATATTACGCAATGAACTTTTGTGGTAACCACATTGTCACGGTAGGCTATATCTATTCCACTCATTTTGAGCTTATGGTATTGACACACACCTGCTCTGTGTAAGTTATTTATTTACATAGTATGATGTAATAAGAAAAATCATCCAAGGCACATGAGATAAGCTCTCTAGGAAGAAGTTACAAAAGACATCTCAATTGTTTCTACTTAACAGCAATGAGATTAACCTGACAGCAAATGGATACATTTTCTCTTAGGTCTCCTGCATCTAATAATTCTCTGCTGAGAAAACAGCAGTATCCTCATATGTCTCATCTAGTTTCAGATCTCAAAAGTATCACACACTGTGCTCAGATAATATTACACCTATGCACTCTTACATCTGGGCCGTGTTGAAATTATAGATACTGTAACAAAGAAGGCCAGTTTTTAATAGTTTTTAGCCATTCATCTTGTAAATCGTTTAATAAAGTCTTACAGATTTCCAACTACTTGCACAAAGTACAATCATAAAGCGCATACATTGCAAAGAAAGAGTTATTAAATTTTGTTGTGGTTCTGGTTTTACTGACACTATTGCTGTGATTTATTTTGATTTCTTTGTGATTACGTGTTGCAACAGAAGACATGCGAATTGCAGAGCTAAAGTGTTCATATGAGTTAGCCCACATGTTCTCCAGAGCATATAGCTAGCAAGATTATTTGCGATGAAGCCCATGCTAGTTTTACTTCTACTTAAGTGCTTTTGAGGTCTCATTTGGCAGCTTTATGAAGGTACTTGGCTCGTGAAGACACAAATTGCTTAGCAGTAAGACTCATTTTTGCTAATCACTCACTTTTGTACAGGTGTCACTTTATCAGGCAGATAGAAGCTTTGATATTTAAGGGGTAAACGCTAATTGAAACCTGGAGGATGTGAACATGCATATCCTGTATGTCTTTCTTCGCATTTCTTTATCTATAGTCTTCGGTCGCCTCAGCATGTGACAATCACAGTCAAGTGTCTAAAGAAGTAGGTCACATCTTACATAGCATAATATTTAAAGAGGTCACTGTGGTACCAAGTTATAGTGCTACTGTATGTATTGACCCACTTACACATAACCTGCATCTTTCTTTTGTCATCTAAGGGAACACAACGAAAAGGGGAACATCCATTGATCGATGTGTGGCCATCACTTTGAGCTTCATTTTGATGAGTGTAGTCCTGTATTAACAACACAATCACTAACCTAAATTGCAAAATCCTGGTGCTAAAGGTTACCCTGAGCTTTATTCCTCCCATTTCCTGTTGTGTGTGGTGCTGTTAATGGACAGTGTGTGGATTTATGTAGAAAGTCAGAAAGGTGTAGTCTACACCAAGAACCAAATTAGGCAACTATTAAATGTATTAGGTTGTTTTGTATAAATGCAGGACCGTAGCAAGTTTGATGAAAGTTGGAAATGATCACTGCCAGATTCATTTATAAATTGTATTCTTTTAAATATAAAGGGCCTAGAGCAATACATAGTCAGGGGGGGTGGGACCCGGGGGGTCGGGTTCAGAATTCCTAGCTATAACCCTGCACACAATGAACCTAAAATTCTTATCTTAATGCACCAAATGTTAAATCACTAGCTGCATTTCGGTTGCAAGAAGATATCCTTGCAAGTTATCTTGTGATGACACAACTGGCTATACATGCTTATAGCCTGCACGTGTTTCTGAGGGAAGGCCCTGTTTATGGGAAGTGTTGTGCAAGCTGAATTTGACCTGATAATGACGGTGTTACAGTTACCTACTGTCTGCTGTGATGCCTTACTGTGAAACTAAAGGAAAGTTCAACTGTCTGTGATATGACTTTTGTGGTCTCTGATTCTGGGGGTTTGTTTGAAAAAAGAGCAGAGAGAGAGCTACTGTCAATATGTAAATCATTAGCCAGATCGCTAGGTTGCACAAGCTCTTCTCAACACGTTTTAAAAAAGGAACATGATTTGCAAATCCATGGTCAGCTGCTTCCAGTAATAGCTAAAGCAGAGCTTAATCTGTACTGTGTGTTCAGAGGGAGAAAGTAAGTGTTGAAACACATTCATGGACTTTCCAAATCCATTTACAATAAACTTTTACCCATTTCAGTAACACATACAAAACTGCACAATTATTTATAGTCTGTCAGTGAGGCTCCAAATTAGCATTATCCAACCAGCAAATGCAAGCAAAAAGTGACGTTGGTGAGGAAATAAAGAGTGAGTTGTTTTTCAGTTGTGAATAACATTATTAGAACTGCGACATGATTTAAATCAAACTGTAAAATGATAGTACATGATTCAAGCAAAGACTTGAAAGAAACTAGCTTCTTACAACTTATACCTTTAAATTAAAAATGTATTATAAGACATCATGTTTTATCTGCAGAACGTTTGCAAGCGGTAAAAGAACAAAGTGTTTCACAACAGATTACATATCAATTCACACCCAACACTTCTCAAGCAGATTGATCTCTAAATGTAGAAACTTCCCTTTTACAGCAGCACAGACGTCACTGGTGGATTTGCTACAAAACGCTCATGTTTTTGAACAATATGTGTGACTGTGTCAGCGGCATGTGACGCTCAGATGGCTACGTCTAAAAATAAAGCTGAGCTGGCTAAAATAGCCTCTACGTATAAATACACAGTCACCTACATTTGGCCTGCTTTTAGATAATGCAGCTTACATGACAAATACCCCATTCATTACTGGGAGTGTGCAGGGTGCAGCATAGACTCTCCGTGCTGAAATCCTCTGCAAACACTGAATAATGGATCACAGATTTCTCATATTCTCGTCTTTTTGGCATTGATGGCTTCCACTAATTGTATCTAGTAAATGCTTCCTATTTAGCAATATGCCTACGGCTATGCATGCATGCATGCAACTGTCTGCAGAAAGATAAAAAAATCTCATTTGCAGGATTAGATAGATTCTTGTGGTAAATGAGGCCTGCTTGCAGTTCTTGCATGCTTTGATTCTTTAACTGTAATCGCAAAGTTTACATTAAATATATTAGCAATTAGATCTTAATGCATTTGCACACGATTGGCCCATTATTTATTTTAATTCAATATTTATTTCCTACAACCTGTGTTTAGTTCAAACACACGGCAAAACTCTGTGGGTAGTTGAATATGTCATTATTATCCTTTAAAGTGTAAACATGCATCATTTCTGAGCAACCAGGCTTCTAAAAACTAGGCTTTTTTATTTGACTTCTTACTGCAGAAGTACCATTTGCAGAAGGTGGAGTTGACCAATCAAGAGCCATTATCATATTTGGACAAAAATCGCCCGTCTTTGTCTAGGTGTGACTTGTTTACCACAGCTTCTTAGGGGCTGTTTACACAACACCGTTTTTTACTAAACAAATGCTTTTTGGCTATTCATTTACATGACATCAGTGTTTTAGGGGCCTGAAAACACAAACTTTAAAAAAATGGGTTTTGAAGTGCAGGTAAAAATGATACAGGTTTTGTTACTGTTTAAACTACAAAAATGCATATTTGTGAAAACGGTTCATGCACATGCAAATTATGTGTTTAGTCTGTCTTGTGACATCACCAACTACTGGCCTGGCATGCATAATGCAGTGTTATGTAATGCAGTGCATGCAATAATTTTCGTGGATCAGTGCAAATGGTATAATGACAATGCTGTCATCGGTACATAAAAATGCAAAATAAAATATAAATTTTATATTTTTATATTTTGAAATTCTATATTTAGTATCTATATTTATGTCATACCTTTATACTACATGCTACATTTTATTAAAATGCTGCATGATGGGTCTCTATCAGGGTGTTAAAAGGAATTAAAAGAAACCAGAGAATAATATGGTGTGCGTGATATCAGAAGTGAAGACTGTTTACCCTCAGTCATAATTCAGCAGCATCTGTCAAAATCCAGGTTGTAGAGGTTGTTTTCTATTGTATAAAGCAGGATGTTGCGTCCCCTCCCTCATCCGTGCCTTTAGTTTCTGTGGCTGGGCCCTTTCGTGTCTTCTGTAGTGTAGTCAAAACCTTAAAGAGACATTTTTATTTAGTCTATTTAACCACATCAAACAGACCAGGTGATACACAGTATCTGTGTTCAGTCCTCCGAGTTAAATGAACCCCCGCGTCTCCTCCCACTTTGCCTCCCATATGCTGCTGAATGGCCCCGGGGCCCCTGTGCACTGCTTACACAGCAAACACAACAGAGATACTCCATGCAGAAAAGCTCCTGTCTGAAAATAGTGGGATGTGAGACGGTAGTGAGACTAGCCAGACAGCTGTGACACCAGCCTGTTTCGGGGAAAGAGAGAGAGTGTACAGTGTAGAGAACGAACAAAGCTGCTTGCCATAACTGTTTAAACAATATATTTTGACCCGGGGAAATTTAAATCACGATAATTGTGTGTAGCATTTTGATATGTTTCTTTCTGGAGTTTCTGGCAATGTCACATTGACACAGTTCAGATGATCGTTTGTTATTGTTATGCCACTGATATCAGTTTTCATGATGTTAAAATGCATAGTCTACTGCAGCTTCAAGTACACCAGGTTGACCATAAGTAAGTCAAGGAAGAAAACTGTTTGGGAAAGCTGTTTGAAAACTGTGATTTTTCTGTGACGTTTGCTCCAAATATACGCCGCCATGCTGAACCATAAAAGTTGGTTGCAAACTGAATGTAGGTCAGTGTGCCACAACAGGGACCGCAGTGGCCTTCTGTTTAAAGCTTTACAGATCACCTTATCTATACAAGAGGTGAAAGCACAGCTGCACTCTGCATTTATTCCAGTGTATGTGTGTGTGCGTCCGGTAATCATTTGTGTGTGTGTGTGTTAAAAGAGCATGGCTTTAATGGCTCATGACACAGAAACTGTATGCTTGCAAATATGAGTCATAAAACAGATTTTAGCTCAGTGTGTTTTGTATTTGTATTTAAACTACTATTCTGATAGCATTTTCCAAAATGCTGATTTAACTTTTAAATCTGCATTTTTTAAAATTAGCATGCTTAAAGAAACATTTACAGTCAATGATCCAGTTCCTGTTGCAGGAAATGAGCGTGCAAGCATGCTATTTGTTGTCAAGATTAGCAAACATGACTTTATCTGTTTTTGACTTGGTTTAAGATGGTAATCCCTTGACAATTGTTTCTTAGAACAGGATTGCCAGCCATATTTAAACCTCTGTTTCATTTCTTAAACTGTTTAAGTCCACCTTATATGCAAATCCCTTGTAAAGATGTGTTTTTGTGTTGGGCCAACACCCTTGTTGGAGCAGGTAGAGAGAGAGAGAGAGAGAGAGAGAAAGATCCACAAAGGTAATAGTTTGTATTCCATCCTTACCTTTTAGACCACAATTTGCATTGAATCGTGAGTAAATTTAAAAGGTAAAATTCAAAATACTCTTATCGAAATAGGGTATTCAACGAATCAGAAATGTAAAAATATCATTCAATTTTTTTTATCATTCAATCATTAATACATTACGCTCTATAAATTAATGTTCTGATTTCACCAAAAGAAGGCTAGTTCAATGTGGTCTAATCCTCAAATGACACAGCAGATAATAATGCCAATAATGTGGAGCACTCTGACAGCTCCATGCTAGAATGTAAGTAGGATGAAAACCCCCGGCGCAGAGATTGGATAGCATTCTTCTCATGCCTTCTGAGTAAGCAGCACTGAGGCTGGAACTGACCAGGCCAGGGGAATTCCTCTGGGCATTACCCAACTCTACCAACACCACTAAAGATCACACACATACCTTAACCTAAACATTAAACTAACAGAGAGACAGGGATATTCTTTTGATACTGGGAAATACTATTATTTTGCTATTATA
>JAZGTJ010000534.1:0-15021 GCA_036877575.1 Botia almorhae
TATTAGTAATTAATTAAATCATTGTTTAAACAAATAAATAATTATTACTGATTAATCAGTATTATTTTATCAATTACTTTATAATTAATTATTTACTATATATTATTTTTATTGGCTTTATATAAACTTTTCAACACCGAATACCAGTTATAATCTATTAGCTTCTATCAGGTTAAACATCCCTAACATGTAATAAGATAACATGTCCAATATTGTGTGCTATTTACCAGCAGCCAGTGTGCGCAGGAGTGTGTGTTCCATACTGGTGTGTGTGGAGGACAGAATGGTGTTCAAAACACCAAACATTGGTGAGGTCACACTGCGCACCAGGTCCGAGTTCTCTTCAGTTACTGTGTGCAAGCAGTGGGCTACACAGAACACACAAACACAATAGAATTTACAACTACACAGTATCTAAATTAAAACAATGAAGGCTTAAACATAAATATAAAATGATATGCAAATGTGCCTCTGTGTATTTATATGTGAAGACTAAATAATCTAAATGGAGGCATGTATATACACAAACTGATGTCACCTGCTGACAATGCCAGCTCTATATTCTGATGGTGCCTTTCCAGACAGTGTAAAAGAGCATCCAGAAGTCCAGCTTTGTTAAACACAGACACTGCTGTGCTACTGCTCTCACTACACACAGACAAAAGCAGAACACAGACAAAAACACAGAGATCATTAAAGACTTGAACTGTGTCATTATCGCATTGAGCACATTTTGGATGTGGTTTAAACTCTTTGCACCCAGTTACAATTGTACTGTCTATTTTCTGTATGCCTGACATCAAAACACTCATAAAAGACCCTCCCCTCCGATGTCAGGTGGTCCCAGATTTCTTTGAGACACTTGTAATAACAGGCATTAATATAAAATATGTTTGAGCTCAATCTTACCAGAGGTTCCAAAGTAAATTCACAGCCTCATTGGCAACATTCTCCACTGTGTGCTTCTGTCCACTTGCAGCAGGAGAAGGGTTGATGTCAAACCCAGCACAACACTGTTCTCCACAAACCACATAAAACAGACAAGAGCAGATATTTGTGACATTTACTGTAATTTGTCAAGCACACAAACTAATCCTAATACTCATCCAATCCAATTCATTTATAATTCACAAGGGCAATATCTGATGAATAAACAGCTAAACAGTTAATGAATTAAGTGGACTGACTACAATATGCTTTACACTGTAAGTACAATAAAGATGGAGATGCATGACAGTGTTTACACCATATAGATCTAATATTCATACCTCCCTCATAAGAGCGGAGAGAGGTGTCAGAACATCCTGTCTGACCATGTTTTCACATACTTCAGGGCCTCCGCAAACACTTAGATTCCTGTACCAAAATCAACAAATAAATAATCATTATTTTTCTTTTCTATGTAATAAAATCTCAAGCAGTCCTTCCAATCAGACATTTCTGTGCACATTTCAATTCCACTCACACCAGACTTGTATCTGTTTGTGAGGAAAGTGTAGTTTAATGGTTTTTCAGTAGTATTGTGTTTATGCATGCGTGACAGCTGAACCTCAGGTTGCGTGTACGTCAGTGTCACCTGAGCGCTCCAGCAGCGGTTTCTCTGACGGCCAGGCTTTGATCCAGCAGTAATGGTCCGATCTTCCTGACTGCATCTCTGTGAAGGAATCCTGGGATTGTCTGACTCTGCTGTACAACGCGAGAGATACTCGCGCACGCATACTCACGCAGATCTGCTGACGGGCTCTGCAACTACATGCATACAGAAAAACAGAGGGGTGCTTTTAAAACCCTCTATTCAAGTTAGGAAATAAAGACAAAAGGCCTCGGTCAGAAATGAATATGGAAGAGTCTGCTTCACTTGTCTGACAGCTACGCCTGTCAGAAGATCCGCTGGAGCTTTACAAATTTAAATTCGCTGACGTGCTTTATCTATTCACCATGCCTACACCCCAGTTAAAGAGCTGACACTGTCGTTACATACGTCATATTTATGTTTGACCATTACTGTCATGCTGTATACTTTACGTCAGATATATATAAGCATTACTTCGAGCAAATCAGTTAAGCTGTCATAGTAGTAAACTCAGCCGCTCACTTTATCGAGTAACTCCGCTGCAGGAGAGTCTTCTTCTTCTAATTCTTCAACAGCCTGCTTAACAGAAGTTACCGCAAGACCATCGGGAGAAAAGAGCGGCCGCCTGAATTTGGTGTTCTTTGTCTTTCCCATTTGCAAGTACTTTTAATTCTCTTGGTCTACACTTGGAAAAACGCAGGTAAGCTAACAACACGAGCGACCATGTGGAAATTGGCCGCTACCGTGCATCGTGAACGATTGTCGCAAAAAGTGTCGAAAAGACCGGCGCTCCACCTAGTGGGTCAGAAACGCACTGCAGTTGGGTGAGAAAGGAAAGAGAGAAGGGGATTGATAGGAATCTTGTTACTCGGCAGGGGATATATTATATGTCGAATGGTCAAGAACCACTCATCTGTTTTCTCGATCTGAAGTCCCACCGCTCAACAATACGTAAATCAAAAGCACTCGCATTTGATCTTGTTACAGGCAATGTCCTCCAGGAGATCCCATGTCTAATCTTTAACAGCGTTAAAAGTAAATCCATCCAATTTGCTTGGTAAGATCTGTCTGTACTTCTTCTGAAGCGTCTCCTAGGGACATGGGATGTGAGGGGAGATTTTTCCTTTTTCATTGTTTCATTTTACTGCCCCAACATTCAAAAATACTGCAGTTGAGCCTATTTTATATTTTCTAATTCTCCATTATATAGAGATTTAAAATACATATTTTTTACATTTCTTTCTTGCTCTCTCTCTTTCTCTCTTTCTTTCTCAATGAAGTAAGTTTTGGCTGTAGCACACGTTTGACCTCTTCTAACCCTGTGTATTGTGTCCAACAGAGCTAGAGACACTGGGTCTTCCTTTCCAAGTCCCCTACTGCTAGTCAGCGCGTGGCAACACACCCCAGCAACTGTCCTGAGAGACAGCTTAAGAGAAGTTTAGGGCCCACACTTCATGACAAATCAGCATGTTTCAAAACCCATTCAGCTTGCGATTCAAAGAGGATTTCAACATTACATGTCTGAAACAGTTTAGAACAAATAAATTGGACATCTCAACGCACGCACATCTCTCCCTGTCTTTCTCTCTTTGTCCGCAATACACAACAAAAACTGAGTTATTTCAGTGTGTAAAGGTTAATTTCTAGTCCAACAGGTTTCCTGGCACATCCTTTGGAGTTCTTGCATTGAGATAACAGCGCTCTATCTATAAAGAACTAAAGAACTCATAAACTCGTTTATCTTACGCACATACACATTCTGAAGTTTTATATGTTCTAAATGCAGTCTTTACAGTTTAACAAAGGCTGACTCTTATGAGTGTTCCTGTAGCTCTGACTCTTATGAGTGTTCCTGCGTTAGCAGAGCAAAGGTTGTGGGTTCGACTCCCAGCGAACACAGGTACTGGTAAAAGAAAACGTGTCTCTTCAATAAACTGTAAGTCGCTTGGGATAAAAGCGCCTTCCAAATGCGTAAATGTAATGTAAACGTCCACACTAAGAATTGTGATCACGTTACACACAGAATACACGCACACACTATGCGCGCAGATCGAATGGTTGATTCTTCATTCATTTGGGTGACAACAAATTGCTCTCTCACCACTAGATGGAAACGTTGCTCTACGTTTTCACGCCAGCAGCGACGTCCCAAATCTCTCCGCAGCAATTTCACACTTTTTCAGATGTGCGTGGACAAACAGTGCCGAACGATGATGAAATACATCTGCTGGGTGAAACAACCTATCCATCAGCGCCTGAGCCAGAGGAGAGCCGCGCTGCAGTGAGAGATTCTTCTGCCGGGTGGGCATTGGCCATTCGGTCGTTTTGAGGTGAATGATCTACCAGCACGATTTTTCTTCGTGTTAAACAAATAGACCAGATATTTCTCCAACAAGTGCGAACAGTCATATTTGCTATACCATTGTTACCCCAGCTTTATAATTTAAACCATTTCAATATTAAGTTAAACACATTCTTACAAATCACCGCTGGCTATATTTAGTGCAGATTAATTTCTGCACTATATGTTTTAAGATATATATGTTACAAACCTATATTGATTTTATAATGCAGATGGCATACAACATTGCATTAGTTGCGGAGGATTTGTTTGTTGTGTGCTGGAGCCTGTAAAACTTCTCAGCACAGTGGAAACAGCGCATGCAAGACAACAGAACATATTTCTGCTTTTTTTAACGGATGTTCACGATCACAAAACGAAGACCCGGTCTCTCTATTGTAGTCTGAGTCCATTTTAACATATTTTAGACTGCTAAAGTTTCCAGTCGCATATCTCTTTCTCTGTACCAGAGGGTCCAACAAAAATGGTATCATATTGACAACAGAGTTTCTGCGTTTCTTTTTATTTATGTATTTTATTTATGTATTTTCCTATAAAGCTTTCTCCAAGCTTGGGCTGCTTCATTCTGAACTAATGAAGGAGTGTTGTTAGGAAACATGTCCGTGGGTCTGTGTATGTACCTCATGAGCAGAGGTGTTTACTTAATGAGACTAAAATAAGTCACAAAGCTCTATACTAAAGCCATATCTTCGCCATTGTGCCCACACAAGCACTGGATAGTTACTGAATAGATTCAGAACACTGGTCCCATGTTGCTTTAAAATCAGTACCGTAAACTAGACTGATCTAGATCTGAAAGAAGGAAAGAGAGGAACAGGAGAATGAATAAACTGACTAGTGTTATGTAACATGGGGAAAGGGGCTCTGTAGGTTGAAATAAGTGGGTGATGTTTGTCTGTGGTGACAGGAAAACCACATAATAACACTTAATTAAATGGATATTATCTGCTTCCCTGCAAACCTCCTCCGCTGTATGGAATACCATCCATTTCCAAAAAGAGATTAACACATGCCTGGAATACAAATATGCTGAAAAGGCGATAGAGCAGTTAGCACCACACATTTACAAAAGCAGTTACTGTTTTCAAACAGGTTACCTAAACATTCTTCAGTCTCATGGGTTCAGCTCACGCTATTGGTTGAGCCAATGTTGGCTTAACCAATAAGGGCAACTCAAACTATTTACACTATTCTAAGATTTCATCTGACAATTGGCTTACTTATCGTTGTCTCTGCACATTTAATTGGGTTAGAAGAAAGTGTTTTAATATTTTAAAAAACACATTACATAAGGCTGGTTCTTTTATATTTACACGCTAGGCGCTGACTCATTTACTGATTACATACAAAGGAATCAGTATGTTCATTTTCCAGCCCCATTCGCTAAAGAAAAAGATGCCCAATGAGCAGATGAGATATAATTGTTTCAGTTTACTTAGTGATCGTCATCCATCAGCTGTTGCCCTGAAGGCTTCATTTTAAACCTCTATAGCAAAGCAACACACACACTCATCCAGCGGCAGAAACGAAGAAGAACTACAGCACAGATCTGGACAGAATGAGCGAGTCCAAATACTTTTCTTCACCACCTCCTCCTCTGAATAAAAATATTAGTGCAGATGATCTGTTTCAGCCCTGATAGTGTGACCACGGACCTCTGTGTGGGAGGGAACCGTGATGTCATTCTAAAAATGTGCATCAGTCATGCGCAAAAAACCTGAACAGGCAGGTTAATGCTTGACTTATGGGAAATGAGATCCTTGATTCATGTGACTTGCTTTCCAGAGAAAAATGATGCATGAAAAGGGCCGATAAAATCTCTACATGAGAATAAATGTTTTGGACTAAAAGCAGGTTGAATTAACGTTACAAGGAAGTATTATTTTCTTCATAATGTAATGATGTTTACATGATGTGGAATACTACTGTTATTCCCACAAATGAAGTGCTTGAGTGTAAATGCATGTAAATATATGGTATCATATTTTATGGTATATAACTATGATAATCAATCAGTACAATACATTAACATTTATGCATTAACATCTGGCAGATGCCTTTATACAAAGTGACTACAGTACAGTACATTCAAGTTATACATTTTATCAGTACATCTGCTTCCTGGTAATCGAACCCGCAACCTTTTGCACTCCAAACACAATGCTCTACCAAATACTGTATATACCAGTACCATGGTATATACCATGGTATATACAGTATCAAAGTAATATGGTATTATCTGATACATGACTGTGTAACGGTACAACCACAGACATTTTGAGTAAAAGATGCTTATAATGTCTCATGTGATTTTAAAAGTCTAAAGGCCTAAATGTGCTAAAGGTGCTAGTATTAGCTCTGAGGGCAAGACCTGTAAATTAGAGGCGGGTGTACATGACGTGGGTGTAACATAGAGAGCCTGGAAAGCCACTGAGGAATGGTAATATGAACATTCACAGTGTGTTTGTGTGTGACTGTGAGTGTGAATGCATGTATGCATGAATGCAACCTTTTAAACTCTGTTGGAATCCATATATGAGGTTAATAAACAATAGTTCATGACGTAAAGATATTTGAGAGATCCATGCAATGTGTGCCTGTTTAAACAAGAGAGATACATTTTTAGTGCTTGTAAAAATGTTTACATGCTTCAATAAGACATTTCCTTTCTGCTCCTTATTTCCTCATCCGACCTCTCCACTGTGTCCAATTTATCTCCAGTTTAGATTCCTAACTCTCCATACATGAACTCGCTAAGATTTGTGTTCTGTTCCGAGCGTTAGAGTGTTTTATTCTGAAAGGAAGAAGCAAGAGCGAGTGAGATAATACACTCAGTGGGAATTTTGTTAGCACAGTTGTTGGCTTGTGTTTTCTTTCTGCATTTTCTGTAAGAAGTTTAAGACAAAATCTGTGGAATTCTGTGGAACAGAAACATGGTAAAATATAGTTAAAGTGGAGCTGAGAATACTGCACTTTTTTGGCAGGTAAAAGCCAAAATAAATGAGCCAAAATATTAAATAAACCCCTGAGTTGGAGGATGTGTAGAGTAACGGGTGTTTAAATTCTGCTGAGATCTGCAGAGCTTGTGGAGCTCTGTGTGGGTGCAGATTCCGTGTGGGCCTGTTAACACGACAAGCTAAACACCAGACCCGCTCACTGTTTCATGACACTGAAACAAGACTGTAACCTCTATACTAAAGCCACATCTCCGCTATTGTGCCCACACAAGAACCATAATAAAATAAGATCACACAGTGGTCCAGTGCTGCCTTAAAACACTACAATAAAGAGACTCGATCCAAGAGAGAAAATGAGAAAGACAGATGAATAATCTGAACAGTCTTATGTAAGAAGAAAAATGAGGCTGTGTGGGTCAAAATAAGTGGGTGATGTTTGTCTCTAGGATCAGGAAAACCACATAATGACAATTAAAAGGATATCATTTGGATGATGCTTTGCTTTTGTATGTATCATAGATGGTTTGTGAAAGTTCTTTTCTGAATATCTAAATAACAGGTACTCTGATCAGCCATTGGTCGTGAGGGCCTGTGAACTGTGAGATGATCGAATTGAAGGAGGTGCTGTAAAGAACGTACCCTGTCATGGTTGTTTGTTATAAAGGGTTGAGGCACTGAGCTGCCCAGATGCCTGACTGGTGTTTATCTGGCAATAAAGGTGTGAAAAGTCACGGTTAAGGTGTGTGTGTGTGTGTGTGTGTGTGTGTGTGCGCTTCGATGAGCATGAGATATGTAACACTGGCTCAAGGATGTAACAGGAACTCTGTGGTGACAGACGTCATTAAATCACTTTGACATAATTCCAAATCATGGGTTCAGTCAGTGGAATATTCAGCAGGAAGTGCCAGTGCACCTGCAGTGATCCTGTGCTGTGATCTTGATTAGTACGCTCAGCTGTTGAATGTCATATCAAGGTCTGAAAGTACACACACCAGATTGCACAAACTGTTGTGCGGCTTAGTAATGCATAACACATGAATAAAAAGAGGGAGAAAACAAGGAAAAGCAACAATTTGTCTTACAATTACACGTAAATACTAGCACCTGGAAATGATAGTGTAATTCTTGCATTGTGTTTGTGTTCACGGAGGATGTGAATACGGCATGATGTTTCATCTGCTCTCGGGCTTTGCTAGCCAAACCTGTGACAGCAACTGCAGGCCTAACCTGAGCAGCTCACCTAACTTTATATTTGACCTGGATACAGCTGAGTGATGAAGCGGAAACCGATTAGTTTAAAAGACAGGAAGAGATCAGTGACAAGATATTTAGCAAATACTAAACTAATAAAAGAAACACTGGATAGAGGGAACCTAAGGTGAAATAAATGGGTCAAAAGCAAAAATATGATGGCTTCATGCCCTGCAACCACCCGCTGGGTACATCCTGCCAGGGTGAAAAGATAAAGATCTCTGACTTACTGACTGAACCAAACTGACTGTAGGAGGGTAAATATGGTTGACAGTATGCATACTCTTTCTGTTTGCCTTCGCTTTCTGTGCTAGTTCTAGGCAAAAGACTACGTTAGACCAATACCAATCCAGTAACCTATTGCAACCCTGCGACCTTGTGATCTCTTCCCGGCTGTCTAGTGAGTGGGGGGGTTAAGAAGGGGTGGGGCGTTAACCCCACAAGTGTAATCATTGGCTGAAAGGGCTGCAGTCAGCTGGCCTATCGTGTGAGCTCTCCGGGCGGTTATCCAGTGTTTGGCTCGGAGGGCGTGGGCTTGACATTCTCTGGCTAAAGCTCAGCTGGACTTTATACACTCAGAGTTGGCGCAAAGAGATTCTTTAGACCTGAGTAGAGCATTATGGTTATTTGTCTTTATAATATGAAATCATGGTTGGGAAATAAATCGGCTGAAATTGTATAGAGGACAGCATTACTAGAGCAGATCAATACCTGTCTGCTCTAGCAGATTCTGCCAATCCTTGCGATCATCTTTCAAACACAATACATTGAATAGGCTGGAGAGTTTTGAATGGCAGTGAGAGCACATTGAAATGCTTGCACTTCAAATGGCCACAAATGCTTCAGGCTGCTAAAACTTTACAAGACGATGACATCATAAGCTTTATACCATGTGGGCTTGATTTGGGCCGTTCCTTATATAAGACACAATTGATTTCTGATAAACAAATCAAACAGATTAAAACTTTATCTCGGCTCGGTTTTCTTCAAAAGGAGACTCAGCTGTGATAAATAGCGCCCATTCACAGAGCAACTATTTGAACCATATTAAAAGATGTTATCTGAACCAATCAGATTACGTCAAATATTCATTGGTGTTCTTTCTGACCCCGTGCAGTTTCCTACAGCTGAAGACATTGGCAGTACTTACAGCTTCATTCTGTAACATCTAAATATTAGCATTTATAAATGTCTTCATACATTTATATTATGGTCTCATTGATTTTTTTATAAGAATTCCTGAACTCTCAAAGCTTATTTCTCTGGTGCAACTAAAACATGCAGTAATTCAAAGAGAGACATTTTTACAGGCCCCACTGTTTTCTGAGAGCTAGTTTGGGTTATTAGAAGAATATACCAAGGGCTTTCCAAAATCAGGCTGCAGATGACAATGATTTATTTCCCCTTACTGCAGCAAAGAAGCACGAAAGTTCACTAACCTCAAAAACCTCCACATCTCCTAAAAGGCAAAATCACACTGAGATGATTGACATAAGCACATTGTAACACACTATTGAATATTCTTGTGAGACCACAGTGTTATTGAATTTATTAATTTGTCACAGATTATCATTCTTCTCTAAATATTTTTTTTTACTTTGCAGTATCGCATGCAGCTTTTTTCCATTTGTCTTTTTGTTCTTTAAACTCTGGATGTGAGGAATTCATCACAGTAATTACTAATGTTCTCTGGACCGATCTTTCAATGAACTTCAAAGGATAAATATTAATGTGTGCAAACAAAGCCAGATGACCTGTGCTGTCCCTGGAGGCCATGTTGGATATGTGGTCAGGAGATAAACCAATATGATGATCAGAGGCTTTTGAAGTCATTTAAAAGCTCGGCAACATAACGCTGAACAGATACCTTTCAGGCCCTGATTTTGGTATTCTGAAAATTAATATAAGGATGGATAAGCAAGCTCGCCGTTTCCAACGTCGTCCAAAATTTAAGACAAAATAAAGTACAGAACCTCTAAAATGTCACGGATCCAAACATTCTTACAGCCTTTGCTGTGTAATTGTAGTTCACAGAGGTGACCATCAAGCATATTTGTATACATTGTGTAGAGTACTTCCAGTACTTCCTGTAGCTCAAAGATCCTATCCAGAATACACTTACTATCAATAAACCAGTGCAGCTATATGAAACATGCTACAGCAAAGGGTATGCTTGCTGACTCAGCGCTCTGTGAATTAACTGTTGTCTGCCAAAAGTGAAGCCTGGTTTTCGCATGCTTTGGTTCGTAAAGCCATTCCACACGTCCCACTCAGAGCCCTTTGTTGTAGGAGGATCCCATCATCAGTCCCTAATGGCTCTTATCACTCATCGATGTGGGATGGGGATGAGGATTAGGAATATAGAATCCTCCCTTTACTGCTGTCATAGTAACTGGAACAACAGCTAACAGGGAACATTCTCAGAACATTGGCTTTTTAATGTTATATATTGTATATCAAACACATAATTCTTACGTTTTTAGTAGAATATTTTCAAAGGTTACAGAATAAAAAATGTATGCTGTCAGAGAAACAATGTGCAAATTGTCAGGGGCAGTTCCCCTAGAAAGTACACCTGCTGTACCCTTTAAAGGGTATGAAAACATACCTTTATTTTACATTTGTACATTTTGAGGGCACTGCCCCTGTGGCAAGCAAATGGTATTTGCGCTTTTCGTCCAACAAGTTCTTAATAAAGGGCTACAGTGAAGAAAGTAAGAGGGTCTTGCAGCATTCTGAATGCATGTCATGTCAACTCTCACCCTGATGAGCAGCTGCCCAATGCACATCAAACATAACTGTATTACTAATCAGCAGAAATGCCAAACTCTATAAGAATCTGAAGGAATGATTAGCTAGTCTGGAGCTGTTCTTTTAGACTTTAGCTGTTCTGGAGCTGTTCTTTTAGACTTTATATAACTATGACTCTATCAAGATCAGCACTAAACAGTACACACACCACTGCAATGATGCAGAACACATGCTCTTTAGATGATCTACTTCCTGTAGAGACAAATAAACAAATGTCAGTGTGTGTGTGTGTGTGTGTATGTGTTTGAAGGCAATAATATCTGAAGACTGGAGACAGTCTCCTTACAAACAACCCTTCCACCCAATCATGAGACTAGCCACGTTGTCTGTCTGTATCTCTCTCCCTCTGTGTCTCTCTCTCCTCTGTTAGACTGAAAGAGGAAGTTTTAACCACTTCCCAGTGTAAAAGGCAGGGTTGTGCTGATTCACAAGTCCACTGAGCAACAAACACTTTACACCCACAAACTTTGAAAGTATCTAAAATATGCTTTCAAAGTTTAAAATATCAGAACACTTATGAATTGAAGTGGTAAGAGAGCAGCAATATATTAGTATAGAAAAATGTATATTCATAAAAATTTCAACTGTGTGTAACTGTAAATAATCCATTTTAGGAACTTAAAACATATAAACACTGTGGCAGTATTAAAACATTGTTCTGTTGGTTTAAATGTGCCGACCAGCCCAACACAGCAACATTGGCTCAACCAATTATGTCAACTTGTGAAGGGCTTTTCTTTAAGTCTGACCAATGGCAGACAGGAGAGTTTTGAGAAACCCGTTCGAAAAGAATCACGAATTTTGACACACTTTAACCCTTAAAGTGATGCTAATATATCTGTTGTAAGCACTTAACTCTGTACATCAAAAATTATATGCAAAGTCTTTAATTACTTTCCATGAAGGTATTACAAAGCTGAAGATGATACTGACAGTGTTGCAAAACCTTAACAATCTTAAATCTTACGTCATTTTGACTAGCCTCTGGTTTTCAGCTTTTGATAAGCAGTTTAATGGATGGTAGTACGTTCAGCTTCATTCCCATGAGTTTAAAGGCATTAAATGCTGATCTCAGAGCAGTTGTGGGCAGACAGCACCCTTTCAACAACTTGGCCCTGAAAGTGTCCAGAGGCGTATTTTGTTTCATTGCTGCTATGAGACTGAAATAAATACATGGCCTATTCATGTAGTACAGTACAGTATGCATCCAGTGCTGTTGCTGCAACTCTTACATCTACCCAAATCAGTTAAAGGTTGGGCTTTGATATTTTTATGAAGAGCCATAATACTTTTAACAGGCTGTCACTGGCGCCCTACTGTTCATCTAATATCAAAGTTCACTTCTTTAACATCATTACACACATGCTTTCCTAATGCATCATAGTGTGGCGTATAAAGCATCGCATCACAGATATGCGGTTTGGTTTGTAACATTGTCTTGGTTTATATTATGTGCACAACTAAAATACTTCGGTTGATCCATTATTGACAATTTGAGACCACACCCATGCCTTCAAACCTAAGCGTTTAATATCTCTTGGTGTGACATCATCGATACAAACAGAGCACACTCTCTGTTCCACCACACCAACCAGAAACGCATATATATGTCAGAAAGAAACGCCATGTTCTTATATTATGCTGTCAAGACCAAGAGATTAATGGTAGTTAATTAGAGATGCTTTCCAAGGTAATTAAAAGTTTGGCATGAGCATGCAACTCGAGGTATCAAAGCTTATGCAATGCTCACATGAAGAAAATTTGACTGACAGGAAATGCAGTCTATAGCATTTAAAGAAGATAATTCAAAAACCACGCAATACATGCTTTGGCCTTCCCAGCTAACAGGGAACGTTCTCAGAATGTTGACTACTGTTTTCAAAAGTTCTCAAAAAGTGGTGTTGCAGTAACATTAGTAAGTAGAGTTAAAGTAGAATTTTTGAAAATGTTACAGAATTTTAAAATGTTTGAATAACGTTCTTCTAACGAAGCAATATGGTACAATATACAATGTCTAAAAACCTGACAACATCTACAAAAGATGTTTTAAACGTTCTTAGAACTTTCAAAATCACATATTTAATGTTTTTGTTACTTTTGGAAACATTAGGGAAATTCTTACAACCTAAAATTGTTAGCTGGGTTGTTCACTACAATGTACTTTCATTCAGTTATTATATGACCAATATATGTATGTAATATATTTTAGCGATTATCTTGGTTAACCACACAACCAAGCAATAATGCGTTGCAACATTAAATCCTGAGACATGTATAACTGTCCTTGTGTTTTGAAACGTTGACATGTTGTCACTCAAACTGTGTAAGCTGATTTTGAAAGTAGGTTAACTGTCACTTTTTCATATAGTAACAGCAAATGTATATTAGTATAGTATATATTAGTATTGTGTATATTTGATTGAATTCCATTCCACATCTGACCTTTGATCCCCTTAACACATTTTTCCATGTTGCATTGAAGAATGGCATAATGTTCAAAAATGTTAAAACTAAGTCTCTGCTTATATAAACATCTTTATGGCTTTTTGTTTAAAATTCTAAACAAATAGGAAATTGTGCTGCATTATTCAATCTAACACTATAGCTTGTTACGTCACTGTGTGTAGTGCACTGAAATGCCCTTCCAATCTTTTATCAAAGACCACCAAGTCCCTAAGACTCTTAGCATCTGTACGTACCCGACATACAACACCTGCTTTGTGCCCATGTGCAGACACAGGAGTGCCTGGTACCAGACTGGGTCAGCACATACTGTAAGCGGGCTGAGGCGTACCACAGAACTTTGGCCTTTCCCTCCCCCCTCGTCAATAGATGGAAAAATCCAACTTAATCCAAATCCAATTGTTTGCACTGATCAAAAGCTGCTGTCAGGGAACAAGATTCACAAACTTTGCTTGAGGACAAATGACATGAGAACAAAAGAATGTGTTTTGACAGGCTGATATAGGCTGATATAATGGCAAATGTTTTTATACTATCATACATGCACAACCGGTTATATAAAGTGTGTGCATGGATGCATGGCTATGTGTGTTGATGTGTGATTTATGCATTTGTATAGTAATGCGAAAGTGATTAAGGCAGATTGTTAACATCACGAATATTTGATTAACTCATATTGAGTTTATACTCATATATAAAGTGGATCAGATCAGATGTCTGCAGGGCATTGAAACAGCATGTCCAGTGGAAACAAAACAGTCTGAGCTGCTTTATTAAAAGCACAGGCAAGTTTAATATTACAGTTGTCTGATTCTACAGCAGAGAATCAGAAATGCTGATCTGTGCTTCTGTATGACAAACACAATAAACCCACACTGCATACCTTTTAGTGCAGATCCCAATGGATCAATAAACAAATACAATTTTTAACATTGATATAATAATGTCTTAAATAAATCTACCCAGTGTAGCCCTTTCTCCGCTTGTTCTCTGCATTTTTATCCTGTGTGTGTGTGTGTGTGTGTGTGTGTGTGTGCATGAATAGGCCAGAGGCCTCCATGTTCTTGCATGTGTTTCTTATTCAGTGTGAGCAGTGAAGGAGTGTTGACCTCATCACTGAAAGCTCACTCACATGTCCTCTTAGATGTCTCACAGGCCAACACAGTGACCGCCGATGACCCTGTTCCTCTCTCTGTTTCGTTCTTACTGTAATCATCTGTCTAAATATAGAATTTATATAATGTTTTGTGTCTTTCACTTTTCAATTCTGCCTCATCTAACAGTAACTTTAAATCTCTCTCTCTTTTTTGGCTGCGTTTTTGGTAGATAAACTCCAGAAACATAATGGAGTTTACAGATATCTCAACCAGCAACATTCATCAGAGAGAAAGATAAGATGCACAAGTTATAAGTTAAGAAAATGAAGGATGGTGAATTGGTTTGTTTATTCTGCATGTGATTAGGAGAATACGTATTATCCCTTTGTAGAACAAACAACAAGACCCATTAAACAACACACACAAACACACACACACACACACACACACACACAGAGCTGCTAATGACAGCCTCATGACAGAATGACATGTTTTGTTTTGATGACA